>JAJMIF010000093.1:28090-56078 GCA_030583505.1 Sugiyamaella castrensis
TATATTTTATTATAACCTTTACTTAACCCCTTTCGTTCGTTAAGTAAGTGTCCTGTATCTGATCAATTCCCATGTACATTGTCATGAGTGTAGAATAGAACTATGTTAGGCGCGTGTCGTTTAAGGTGTTTATTAGTGTAACCTACGTATAGTTAGTCAGCCTTATTAGGTGGACTAGGTTTTACGTTTAATACTAACAGTATGTAGTCAAATTAAAGAATATAATTTCTTCACAATATCAGACTGTTATTGTAACTTCCTACTGCTTCGTGAAGATGATTCTGACTTCATTCTTTAACTTCTACCCATCAATATTCATCTTCCTGGTGATTGTACAATGAACTCATTGGATAAGCAGGAGCTGAAACAATTGCGGGTAGAGCTGTTAGCAGCCACACGTAAACTGTCGAATCTATGCTTGTACCAAGCAGCGAAGTGGTATGTAAATATGTGTTGATTTATAAGTCTTTGATTTGAGTTTAATGGCTGTTGGGATGTGCTACTCCAGACCGCCATTCATCTCACTAGGGACAGGGATCATTATTACCGTTCGTTGTCTCTGAATGACTATTATCTGTCAGTTTTTATGGAGCAAGAGAGCGGAATCTGAGCCAGTGTCGTATTCTCTGGCCGCTGGAAATAGAGACAGCAGATGCTGTCGCTGTAAGTTAGAGTTTGGAGACCAGGACAGAGAAGAGCATTTTCCCAGACCACAGACTATGAAGTTATCAAATACTAACAAAAGGACTGCTGAAGCACTCAACGGAATTGCTTTGAGCAAAAATGACCGTACTGGCTCACTACTTCCATTACCAAGTTTTCTTGCAGAAGAGGATATATGTGATGAAATGGTCTTGGCCAAAACCTATTTTGGTTGCCGAGAATATGATCGATGTACATTTGTACTCGAATCTTGTACAGATGATCCGAGTGCAATATTCTTAAAACTATATTCCAAATACATTTCCGGAGAAAAGCGGAAAGAGGAAGATCATCAAGGAATAATAAGTGCCAAAAATAGTCCTGCTGGTGAACCCAATAAACAAATAAGTGATATTCTCACTGAATTACAAAAGATATTAGAACAACCCAAAGATAGTAGTAGTCATAGGAATGATCCTTTTTTATTATACTTGGCTGGTGTAGCTCATAGAAAACAAAAGGATGACAAAAGTGCTATTTCTCGATTGATCCAATCAGTTGCAGCATTCCCATTTAATTGGAGTGCCTGGCAGGAATTATTAGCTTGTATTCCAACTGTTGATGAGCTTTCAGCTCTATCATCATTACTTCCAGATCATGTAATGACTCGAATTTTCCTAGTTTACGCCCAACAGGAACTTTTTCACCGTGATCCGGAAACCGATAACTCGTTGCAACAGTTACAAACGGTCTTTCCGAAATTCTTGTTCTTAGAAGTACAAAGGGCCTTGTTCAATTATCACTTTCTTAACTATACCGATTCAGAGCGCCAATTCGAACAGATTCTGATTAAGGATCCATACCGATTAGATGACATGGATATGTATTCTAATATTCTCTATGTGATGGAACGAGGGCCCAAATTAGCATTTCTGGCTCAATTAGCAAATAGTACTGACAAGTTCCGCCCTGAAACTTGTTGCATAATGGGTAATTATTATAGTCTGAAATCACAGCATGAAAAAGCAGTTGTTTATTATCAAAGAGCACTTTTGCTTGATCGAAATTGTTTAAGTGCTTGGACACTTATGGGTCATGAGTTTATAGAGCTGAAAAATACCCACGCTGCTATTGAATCTTATAGAAGAGCGGTGGATGCTAGTAACAAAGATTATCGAGCTTGGTATGGACTTGGTCAAGCCTATGAAGTCCTGGAGATGCATTATTATTCTTTATATTATTACCAACGGGCTGTTGCGTTGAAGTATGTATTGGGTTAGAAACAGTCTTGTAGCTAGGGGGTTTGGGGGCGAAGCGTACGGGTCGGGGGTAGACGTGGAAGAATAAATTAATTGATCATCTAACTTACTTTTTAGACCTTTAGATGTGAGAATGTGGTTGGCATTAGGCCATTGTTTTGACAAACTGGGACGATTCAATGAGGCAGTCAAGGCGTATAAAAGAGCCTTGCAAATGTCCGATATGGATCCTCAGATTCTCTTGAATATTGCTTTACTTTATGAGAAAAGCGATGACCTTGAAAATACTCAAGTATTTATGAAACTATGTGTGGCAGAAGAGGCGAATGAGGGAGTGACTGAAGCTACTTGTCATGCAAGAATATGGCTCGCGAAACTCGAAATGGCACGAAGTAACTGGTTAGCTGCTCATAATTATGCAGAAGGGGTAATTCGTGGTGAAGGAGGAGAGCGGAGTGAGATTGAAGAAGCTAGAGCGATTGTTAGAGATATGCTCAATCGAATTCGTGCCGAAGGAATTGATAGTGGTGTCCACTTTGAGTGAAGTCTATTAGGATCTAAAGTTGCTACAGCAAAGGTGCTACCACACATCCACTAGTTCTCTTTCCTTTCCTACTTGGTACAGCAAAGGTGCTACCACACATCCACTAGTTCTCTTTCCTTTCCTGCTTGGTACAGCAAAGGTGCTACCACACAGCCACTAGTTCTCTTTCCTTTCCTACCCATTCCCGTCATCATGTAGTAAAACGACTGAACCGTGTTTAGAGTCTAGCCCAAGTGCTGAAAAATCATCCCACCTGAGTGGTTGTCGTCTCGCAGCATATACTAATTTACTACAGTTCAGCAGTGGTCGTAAGAAACAGGAACTGTTTCAGACAGTGAAAAGATTAGATCGATCTAATCTAAACATTCTTGAGGTTGAACCTTTTTTGCATTTCCAAATAAATAATATTAAATAAATAAAGTTTTTCGAATTGGAATTCTACGTTTGCGCCGAAGCATCTGGAATTGAACTACAATTAATCCCATTTGAGTTCAGGCTTGAACGAAGACTCCGATTCTGGTCAATAAGAAACATTAAATGCTCATTAACTAAGTTTAAGATAACGCTCTTACTCTTACCAGCATTCTTTGCAGCCCCAGCTTCGGCCAATTTAGGCACTAAGGAACATAACACGTCAAAGTTATTCTTGATAAGGTCTCGGCGTTTTTTCTCACTTGACATATGGTTCCTTCTTTTCTGATCTTCTGAAAGTTGCTCACGCTTCTTGCGAACTCGTACAGTCGAAGAGGACGAGGTAGGCGTCGTTGTTGCACTAGTTGAACTCTGAGAATTTTGAAAAGAAGTGTCATTATTATCGGGTATTAATAGTTTTGGAGATTCTAATAATGGTCTCAGTTCTAATCGTGGCTCATATGACTTGATATCATTGGGGACATGCTCCTGTGTAGCAGATGTTAAGGTTGATTCACCACCAACTAAATGTTCTAGTTTTTGCCGTGGGTATTCTAGTTCTTGTTGTAAATGAGGATCATGATATTGACGAAGTTTTATGCTATGTTCTAAATTATCATTATAAGCAGAAAGTTGAGATAAATGATTATTGTTTTGGTTATTGCCTGTATGAGTTGAGTTGATTCTCAATTCAGTGTGCTGATGCTGCAGTGGTCCTATTGTGGAAGAAGAACCTGTCGGCGAAGTCGATGAATCGGGTGTTCCAGATGATATCTCTTTTATTGGAAGCGTAGGTAATTCAACCATCGAATTTAATTCGCCTTCCGAAATCGGGTTGAATTCAGCATCCAGATCAGTCCATTGAGGTAAACCTTCAGCTACTTTGGGATCGAAGAGAAAGTTAGGATCGACAAGAATATTTTCTAAAAATTCAGAGAGAGCAGATGATTCTTGTTCATTAAGTAGTGGATTGGGAGATGAAATTATATTGGCATTATTAGAAGGTGAGAAGAAGAGAGGAGGACTATTTTGATTTTGATTTTGATGATTTGAACTTTGAATCTGAACCAGATGGTTTTGATCTGCCTGGCTAAGTCGTTGACTTTGAAGATTATGTCGACCCTGTTTCTCCAATCCTAAATCTGCAGAGAAAAAAGAAAACGCTGCATCGAAATCTGTAGGGAATTCATCGAAGCTGTCATTAATGCTACTATTAATGCTATCATTTGACTGCATTTTGGAATAGAGAACATTAGCATTAAGAGATGGTGAATTCTAAGATCAAAACTAGAATCTTTTTATGAAGCTCGCACACTTTGTCGTATATTACTTTGTTCTATCAAATTCACTGAGAAATACTATATCAATATATCCTTCATTAAAATGATCTGTATATATCCTGGCTGTATGGCTCCAACCAATAGCTCCAACTAAGTATATGGGTTTTTAATATTCCTCGAACAACATAAAAAGAGCTCAGTAACTCCCTTTAGTGATATATATAAACCGTCAGGTCTCTTATTAAACCGGCTCCACTAAATGACTTCCTCTTTTAGCTCAATTCCTATCCTATATGTGACTATAATTATCGAGTAAATCACGTTCTAAAATCTCACAGTCGCCTTCTTCAATTCCAAAAAAATTTCCCCTGAATAAATCTCTCAACGGATTCTTGGATATTCCAAGACAAGCATGTGAAAAAGATGATGAAGTTAATGAATGAGTCGCATGTGAAAAAATAGTGCGTGGTTCACGTGTATCTTGCAGATGTTAGGGTAAGAATTGACCATCTGTATAAAAGTACGTATACCTGGCATTTTGTAAAGATAGATTTTTTTTTATTGGTAAGAGACGGATATTTTCAGATGAGATTCCAGTTTACGTCCCCCGAGTAACTCTCTAATCATCATTACTTCCCCCGAGTGACTCTCTAATCATCAGTTGTTTCAGGATGGTAAGCCGGTGAACTCAACAAATATCGTCTTCATGAGGATGACATCAGCCAATTGATTACTAATTTTCCCTCGTTGTTTTCTTTATCTTTTCCTTTATCTTTTCATAACTACCTAGCTTTGATAATTAACTTAACGAGAAGATTACGCTAGGGTCGGATCGCCCAGAAAGTTTTTCGATTCTTCATAGACTCATTAATTAAGTTAAAGCTAGTTAGAGTATAATGAAAAATTGACAGGGGGTATCAGTCATAATAGGAATTTAGCCCTAAACCACTAATCGTTAGATAAGATAACGTTATCGCGAGATAGCATCTTTGTACAATTCAACCTATATCCAAAGCCAAATTCCCTGAGGTCACGGCTTCTGATTTCTTAACTCGGAGAATGGCGAAAAACGATGTCTACCGCAACTCCAGCCACAGAAAATCATCGACATATTCATATATTTTAATACATAAAATTGCTATAGATATCAAAATTTGGTTCGAACAAAGAAAAATGCTTTATCATGACGTAATGTAAAATTCCCCTGATCCTGTGTAAGCCTATTAACACTCCAAAACTTAATCCACTTCAACTTATTATGACGATTTCGTCCACTAGAACGTATCTGTAAATTCATATAGAAAATATACCTATCAACCGATCCTTCGGATTCAATCAATATCTTACCATCAAGACTATCAATAGTCCATGTACCATGAGTTATTCCTTTGGGTCGAGTTAGAATAGTACCATCCTCTTTAGTATATTCAATTGGTTGGGCTACATGCTTATTACCTGCCCTGCTGCCACCAACTACCCGACGAGAAAATACTGGAACGACATCTGATGGCTGAGTAGTAGTTAATAAATTTATACATGTACCATCCTCATAGAATCTGCAGTATCTATAATAAGTAACCATATGAACAGGTGTTGACCAAGTTTGACCTGCACCGGGTCTTAGATAATTACAGGTACTAATATAAACACCATTAAATCTTATTCGTGGTCTGTCTAGATACATTTTTCTCCAAGAACCTTCCCAATGTCTATTGACAGCTAGCCAATCCTTATCAACATTACCACTACCACTACCACTACCACTACCACTACTAACATCATTATCACCGTCACCACCATCATCACCGTCACCACTACCATCACCATCATGATCACCATACAGTTCTTCAATTACATTAGGTGTGTAATATTGATGGTCAAATGCTTGTTTACATAAGCTTCTCCAGATACTCTGAGTAGAATATCCCACATAAGCGAATTTTTTACAGGTATAAGTGAATTTGGTAAATGAACTCAAGTCTTCCAGAGCTAATAAACCCATAATTTTGATAACACATTCTACTGGAAGATTCATTATTGGACAAGGTTCATCTTCGTTAGCAGGTTTTAATGAAAGGTCTTCCAAAGATTCAATCAGGTCATCTTTTATCTTCGAACTAACACTATTGGGTCCCCCTCCACTGTTATTATCATGTTGTGGCTTAGTAGTTAAGGAAGAACTCGCAAGGTTGTTACCCCTTGATGAATGATAATATTTTTCCCGATAAAGTTTATCCACTTTTTCATTCAATTTGAAAGCATCTCGGTAATGTTTGACAGCATCAGATAATTGTCCAGAATGTTCATTATCCACTGCCTTTTCAAACGAGTCTAAAGCGGCAAGATCCATATCGGAAAGATCTTTATTATGATAGACATCCTTTGGTCTTTCTGCTCGGAACGCATGATCAAAATTGAATACTCTCCTAGGAGATATACTACGCTGAAATGAGGGGCCGGGACTAGAGTCGTGCTCTCGGGTTGAAGCAGCTAGACCTGCTGGTGCTACTGCTAATGACGTCGCCGTCAGTAATCTTCTTTCTGGTGGTTCATTTCTATCCGTGCGAAACCCTCTCTCAGTTCGGTCACCTGCTGCCGGTTGATATGACTGATTCCGGGCTAGAACTTCGGATCTCCATTGTTCTCTAAACTCATGTAACTCTGCCATGCTCCTTCAAATCAAATTCTGACGAAAGAACCCTTCAACTTTTCACTCACAGAAAAACTATCCGCGTAAACTCCATGAACTTTCAAGTAAATGTAATCCAAAGATAAAGGCCGTAACTGCTGATAAATCATGTGCTTACCGCTTATCGGAAAATACGGTGATCCCGAGAGTGAATTTCACGTGATAACACAAAATCGGTATAGAACACAAACTCGGATGGTTATTAGCTTTAAGGGATGCCGGTCATTATAGAAGTCCTTTATAAGACTTCCAGAAAAGTCCGTAAGGATGACTTTAATAAATGGTTTATTTGAAATTTAAGTATATAAATTTTAATTATTAATGGAATTTTCATTTCAGATCATTCTCTATTCATATTTAAGAAACTGATTTCTGAAAATAAACTTAACCCTAAATGAATTTAAGAGGTTTTATTGGGTTAGACAAAATGATGAAACCATTGATGATGACTGAATATTTATTCCAAATATCTAGTACAATAGAAGATAGGTCATAGGTGTTATTGGTGTTATTTAGAAAAAAATCAAAAATAAAAATAATTCTTTGTGTAACTACAAACCAACTAAATGCTTATATATGCGTTGACTGCCTCCGGTTACGGAGTTAGTTACACTTTATACCGATCAAAGGATATAGAAATCCTTTTTTTATAATGTCCTGTTTGAACCTAAGCGCCTAAGTCTCTTCAATGCATCTATTGTGAGTATTTTCCCTTAAAGATACCGACAGAGTCGACAGAATCATATCCAGCAATTTCTATGGATACCAGAACGGGTCTGGGTTCAGTACTCGAGTCTGGAGATATAAAGGGTCAGCTACTGATGGTGTCAGTTGTAATGAATATATGTACTGCTGCTGCTATGAATGTTGACCATCTTGCATGCTACATTCCATGATATTGCGTTAGTGTGCCGCTTCCTGGCCACCAAAGGCAGATGACGGGCAACCTCAAAATTGATATATCACACTTTTGAGAATGAGAGAGATATGTTTACGTTTATGAAAACAGTTAATGGAAAACAATCAAAACGAGATCTCAACATTACGGACGCTGTTTTGCCAAATTCCGTAAGCGCGATTGCTATACTTTGGGAGCACCATTGAAAATTATTAATTCAGACTGCTTGAGTAAGCAAGTTATGGAATGAAAATAAAGCAGTGCTTCCAGCTGGTATATGACATATGGTCCTATTCACGTAATTCTTTGGTATTTCTATTTTAGGATTTCTGGTTATCCTTTCCGTTTAGAGACCTCTATAAATGTCAATCAAAAGAAAATATAATTTTTATAGATGCCAATGAAAAATCCAAATATCAGCGACCGGAAAGTTAAATCCCGTTTTACTATTATTGATTAACTTCTTTTGTTGTTGAATTGTGAATCATAAACACAGCAGTTAACTGCACGACCATACTGTCCTCGAAACTCCAATTCTAAATTATACCGATAACGATACTAGTCTGATGTCAACAGAATTGAAATTAGATTTTTATGAAACGAAACATCGGTGGCTCCCCATGTTTTGATCTTCATTTGATTAATTTTAGCCACTTCTGACATTTCCTTCTAATGGTTATTGTCTGATTTTTTGATATTAATGCTATTTTAATCAACTTTTGTTCGGTCGAAATGTGGCCGACACGATCTCCCCACTCGCTTTCGCCTGTTTCAAGTAACGGATCTTAGATCTATCTTAAACGTTAAATCGTTGCATATGCATGCATATGCAAGTGATCTAGATTAGGGTTAATTATTATTACTATTTAAGGTTACTTGCATTATGCAAATAAAGGCAAAATCTAATCAAAAATCTCGGGAAATGAAAAATGACAGAATTCGGAAGAAGATCATCTCTACAATAAAGTTCTTTTTTCAGGGGTATGTGCATAAAATGAGGGAAACGATTAGTTTTTGCCTTATCGTGCTTATCATTAGAATTAACAAAACTGGGAGGGGACTGCTATGATATTGAATATCGCAAACAAAAAAAGGAAATGTAACAATTGAAAATATGTTGTCACTAATCAATTGAACCTGCAGAAGCAATCAAGCTTTTCTCTATTTTTTGTGGTGTGGTGTGTAGTATGTTGTACTTTATATCCATCAATTCCGATAGATACTTAAAGTCATGTTTTGGCCTCCATCATTTTGAAGTTTCATTTTATATTTGTTCATTATTATCAGTAGTCTTTCATTTTCCTTCCTAATTTTACTTTTACCTCTACATCTTCTTAAGGCTGGACCTATTCAATCTTTAATTCTTTCTCCATCTGATAAAGACTTTTATTTCTAATTTTGTCTGTGAGACCTAATTATCTTTAGATTTTCAGGACTGTTTGGACTTTTTTGGACTTTTAAATTTTTTTCGAGGACTTTTTGAACTATTCAACTATAATTACTGGACATTATTCAAACGTCTGTATATTAATCTGTAATTACACCTTTCTCAATATACTTATTCGTCATGACTAAACCTAATAGTGACGAAACCTCTCAAGGAAAAAATACTTCTGCCAGTAGATTTAAGGAAAAAACATCTAATATCGTTGAGTGGCTCAATAAAACAACCAATAAACATGGTGGAAAGTATGTCTTGGTAGTTATATCTCCAGAGAATGGAACTGATATTTATTTTAATTCCCCTATGTCTAATTTTGTTGATAATTTCCTTCTGGAAAAAGACATTATTGAATATTTGTCTAAAGGAGGGGAAGAAACCCTTAAGTCGTCTTCTGCTAGAAATAGCAATGGGTTTCCCGTAGATCCTCAGGTTGGTAAGGTTGAATCTTCTTCTTCTTCATCTTCATCCTCCATTAATTCTTCTGTTGGAGCTAATATTACCTCTTCGTCTATTGAATCGTCTATTACTTCAGCTGTTTATGGTGAGGCTGCTAATTCCATTGCCTCATCGTCTTCTCTTCTTCGTCCTCCAACTCCGTCGCTTTCAAACCTGAAGCAAGAACTCTTCCCCCATAGATCAAAGACTCAACTTCACCTTTACTTGAAAAGCGAGGTCAACAATTTCTTCCGAATAGGATTCATGTTGATACAACAAGTTACTTGTAAAGCTCTTGCTAAATGTTGGGTCAAGGTTATCGAACCGAAAAAACAAACAAACTATCCTTACAAACATGGCGATCTTACTAGACCCGATTGGTGGCCTCGTGACATTCGACATAAAGAACCTGATCATCTCACTAAATCTGAAAGAGTTAAACTACTTTCAGCTATTATTCGTTTACCCAATATTCCAATTTCCAAACTTCGTAATGGTGCTTATCCTTATCCGAAAGAACTTGAACCGGCTCGTTTGGCTGTGCTTGAAGAATTATACTTTGTTGCAGAACAGGAAAGGGCATTTATCAGTGGGAACCTCAGTAAGAATAAAGCTATCATTACTGTAACAGATTTGTCAAAATGGGCTAAGCAGTCAAAACTTACTATTCCTTTTGATAAACAACAAGTAACAAATAATTATGAAACTGATGAATCTTCTGACAGTAGTAATTCGCCACCTGGCTCTTCGGATTCTAAGTATCTCGGTGATACTAATAGTGAAAGAAATAAATCTGAATCTTACAGAAGAGTTACTAGTTCTGCAAACCTTGCTCTTCCAACTCAGCCTGAACAGGGGCCTGGACCTGAAATTTATTCTATCATTCATTCTGATTCTGATTACGCTGCAGCTTCTGCTGCTGCTGCGTCCTCGGTTGCTTCTGTCTCTTCCACTGATCCAAGTTTTTTAAGTAATGTAAGCCCAGCCCTATTGTTTAATCCTCACCATCATTATCATAGTACAATATCAGATATCACTAGTAAAAATTTCATTCAAACATCTCCAAATGCAAGGTATGATGTCCAGCAACATTTTGTGGCAGCAACTACTGGTTTAAGTCAGGTTTCTCCTACGAGCTATATAACATCAACTCTTCGATTGCCAGGTTCATCTTCCCATGTGAAACAACTCAACTCAACACCTCAGACCACAACTAGTTCATCACAAAGGACTCCTGCGTCATCTCATTTCTATAATTCGGTCGATACTTGGACTACATCTTCTACTTCTATTGCTGGCGTTGGAATGAGTGGTGGAGGAATTTCCAATAGGTTGTTTATTATTGATCAGACAATGACAACTCCTGGAACCACAACAACAACTACTATGACAGCAGTATTAGAAGATGGTCACGGTGATAATAGTGTTAATGGAGATATTGGTAGTAGTGTTAATAGTAGTGGGGATAGAATATTTCATGATAATAAACATGGGGCAGGTCGTCTTCAAATTGGTGCTCCTCATAAGACTAATGGTGGTATTAGTAAAAACGTCTCTGGTAAAAATGAAATTGATGATACTCCCTCTCGTGTCCCCTCTCAATATCGATTACAACTGTATAATCGCAGTTTGTTAGAATCTTTGTCAGATCACGAGGGGGTAGTCTCAGTGCCTGAACCACCACCTCCTCCGCCTCCTCCTCCATCCTCTTCTCCTGCTTCTTTTGCATTGCGTTCTGCTTTGGCTCTTGTCGGTACCCCCTCTATATTTGGTCAGGAACTTAATGTTGGAGTTAAACGACCTGCTTCAGCAGAAGGACGATTCACTAATTTGGATGAGGAAGACGATAATCGGGAACCAAATCGCAAAAGACTACATTATGAGTTTGCCAAATCTCAGGAATATAATAACGAACATTCAATCGAAACGCTAAGAGTGAAGGCAGAATATTAATAAATTTGGTTTGAAAAGATAGTTGTTTTTTTTGTTGTTGCCGTTGTTGTTAATTTTTTTGGTTCTTTTCTGTAATAATTTTATACTTTATTTAAATTATTCCCATTGCAATTTTAGTATATTTTTCAACTCATTCATATGATCAACCTGCCATTGTCTGGCCGCTGTCCGAGGCGCCTACATGATGCTGCTATAATCTTATGAAGACAGCACCTCCTTCCTTTGCTTAATGAAAAACCTACCACAGAAAAAGCAGCCAGAGTTTAAAGAACACTCCGAGAGGGGCAAACTCATTCCATATATATCAGAGACAAAGAGCATTCGAAAGCATATCCATACGTAACAGATTCGTTTTTTCGAATTATCATACGAACACTATATGAACATTAACCAACTATTAACTTCGCATGGCTTGAAAAACGTCAAAGCTCAACATTAAAAAAATACCTTAAGCTGGTTAGTTCTTCTTGGTGATGGCAGAGTAGTGGCATGCGTCTCATGGGTCAGTTGTGTGTGATGAGCTGGAAGTGGGGGACCTACGAGGGGATAATAGTCAGATTAAATAGGGCTGTTGTGCAATAAAAGAATAAAAGTTTTATCCGGGGTTGTGGATAGTGAACAAGAGATGAATAAATACTGAACTGCTAGAGAAGAAGAACTAGATAGTTCTCCAATTTACCGCCCATCTCACATCAAGTAAAGCGGGAACCCATTTCCTTTCTGCCTCTGCCGGCTTGAAGGAAGGGAGATCTGTTGGTGGAGGATGAGAGTGAGTAGTGTAGGGGTAAATTGTAAGAGTGGGGAACGAGTAGCTATGATAAGGAAAACTTATCTACATCCTCTCGCTTTGGGAACCCAGATTTATAGAAAGATCAGATCCAGGGATGGATTTTGACGGTACGGCAGTCACCGGCTAAGAAGGTGGACAGATGAGCAAGAGATGGGATCGAGAGAATTAATGCCTAGATCCTCAAAGGAAGCAAGAGCTAGTAGAGCTGGGCGCGGATTCCGTATAGGACGGGTATCTGCGGATATTTACGGATATCTTCCATGACGGATATCTTCCATGACGGATATCTTCCGTGACGGATACTAATAATAATAATAATAATAATAATAATAATAATAATAATAATACACAACAAAATTATGTTTACACAGTATGTATTCGTTGTATAATTCGAAGTACGTGCGCGGTTACAAAGAAATGGCGGAGTCATTGTCTGAGAGTCAAATATTTTTAAAATGAATTTGACTAGTTAACTTACGAGATTAATTTTCCGTCGACTAGACAAATTGGCTCTGACTCAGAGTTGGAGCCTGTCAGGCCAGGTCATTTGTAGTCCATCCTGGTTCTTTTAAATTAAGTTATTATCAAAATAGTTGCCGGCAATGTAGGGCATTGTAGACCAAGCAGCTGAGGCACATATTTAAATTTTCTAATTCTTATAATAACAACAAATATCAACAGTACTTCTGAAAACGACTCCACAATCGTGTATTAGTAGTAGTATGACACTACTCGTCGTAAGAATTTTCACATCAATAGTATCCTCAAGTTCTTGCTTTCTGTATTCGTTATCGTCATATGGAAAGTACTCATCAGAGTCTCATCAGAGAGATACATATTGCTTAAGCACATTAACCTCCGTGGACCTAATAAAAGTGCGGTGTAATAAGAATCCTGCTCGTCCATATCCTCATAGTATTTGTTATATTTTCTAGCCACCTCTTCACTGAAGTGAGTATAATCTCCACCTTTCTGACATTTTTTCTAGCATATCAGACAAGCGATAATACATGCCTATTACCATACTACAGTACTGGATAGTTTCCCGAAGCAATCCGAGTGAATTCATCAAAAAGCGAGGGGACTTGTCCAATCTCCTTCATTCCTCAGGAGTAAAACCAGGGACATCGGATTTACCTATCCAGCCGTCGATTACAGGCTTAACTTTAAAACCACTATCAATCATCTGGTAAGTAGAATCCAAATATCCGCGGATTTTACTTCAATGCTCTAATACAAAGAAGACAAGTTTTGTGTCGGAAGTTTACAAGGTTTAGCGTCTTCATTATTTATTATTATTATAATACAAATCAAAGGTTAGAAAAATAGAGCAAGAAATAAAAGATAGAGATATAATAATAGATATATATATATATATCAGAATAGATAGATATCAGGATAGCTAGATGTTCTGAATAGCTATATAGCCAATGTCAATAGAATAAAAGACGGCTAAAGAGAAAAAAAGAAAAACAGAAAACGACAACTCTGTCACAGTGGAATGCACCGATCAGAATGATGTGTACTAACTCTGACATTTTGCAGTTAGAGAAATGGTGTTTACATTGATTTAAGAAAATTCTGTCAGTCATCGGAGAAATAATGTTTATGCAATCAAAATATGCCAGCATGAATGAATAACTTTAAGTCGTTATATAAGAGAGACTTCATTTTTCTTTCTACATTTTCTTTGATTATTATTCTCGTTTCTCTGGTCTGATCGAATCGGTTGAAGGATGGAGAAATTAGGAACAGATATCATTTTCTATCATTTGGCACCTCTCCTTTCCACTCGAGATGTTCTTCATCTTCAACAGACGTGTACGTTTCTAAATCTAGTCCTAGCAAATATTTCATGTAGTGTGACGATTTCATGGCATAGTTACCTCAACCTCGGCCATTGTCAGGAGATAAAGCCTTACTTAAAACCATGCAATTTCAGGATGATACTTGTTAAGAATCGTTATCGATCTTTGCTCAAACTATCCTTTTCAACCTTCGGAACAAAAGCAAAACCCTTGGATGGACTATATTCGGACATGTGTTATCCGTTCAAAACTTGAGATCTGATCAAGTATACTATACAATAGAATCAGATAACTTTAGACTTGCTATTAGTGGCTTGAACAGCAGTCAAAGCGGTTATTCAAGCTCGAACTATGATTTAAAATCGGACTTCGTCAGCAATTTAACATTGGAAAAATGGAGAAGTTTGTGTCGTTATCTTTTAATTGAATAATGGCCCGAGTGAGCGATTTAAAGTTACACGGGCAGGCTGTTGTACGAATCTCATTCATGTGAAAGGAGTTGGATTAATGATGAAGAGTGGTTATAATAAAAGATTTTATTGGATAGTCCCTAATACATTGGATACAAGTATTGATTTTTGTTGCATACTCAAAGACGACGAATCTCTTTGCTCAACAAGAGATAACTCTATCGTTTATACTGATGATAAAGGATATCGGACTAAGGTAACAAAGTTTGAGAATGTTAAAGAAAGTACAGCAATTTCTGCTTTGTTCACTGTCGAGCTTATATCTGCTGAGGACAAAAGATTTGTCGGCTCTGATATCAGTGAAAGAAAATACGACTCTTTTCTGGGTGAGGAATGGGTGGCCCATAGTTATGACTAAGGGTACGCGATTTTTAATTGTTAAGCGATCTTAATCCAAAGCATTTATCTATAAAAGCGATTAATTTCGGTTTATTCTATTCAATAAATCCAGTTTTTCAAGGCTATCTTCTACAGTTGTGGGTTTTGTGATATGCACCCAATCATGAAAACTGGTAACAAAACTTTTGCGCCAGTTCCGAGAGTGTTGATGTCTCTTTTTTACGAAATACCTTGGCTCACTCTGAACGACGTCAAATGTTTGTAGAAGTAACTTAGTGAAGGTATTTGATTTTCATCTTTCCCGTAGCCCAGACCCCTAGCTATCGCGACACCCAGAATTGTTAGGTCTCTCGAGCCTGACGACAATAGAGAGTATTAATGGCTAAATTTGAGCGAAGCCAGAGCAAAGGTTATGGCAATGAAGAATGGTTCGGACGATCACTCTGAACGAAGCCAGAACTTGCGTCCACTCAAGGCAATAGAAATGCGTAAGGAACTTCGTCTCAGCCGGGAGGTAATATACTACTAACACTCGGAAGCAGGACCCTATAGCAAAAATTTGGCGGGAGTATAACATCAGAACGGGGTGTGTAGAGGAGTCCAGGGGCTGGAGACGTAACAGACTGGACAACCAAGAGTCCTCTGGGCGAAGCATAGAGAAAATCATGATTTCAGTCGTAGATCGAAGGCATATTAAATTACTTATGTAAATGTGTGGGAAATTCTCCCACTGCAAACACTGATGTTTAAACAAATGTCCCAATACGGGGTACTACTAATTCTCAACTGGTATATATTCAACTATAGTTAGACTAAGTTAGTTCTATTTGGTCGATTCAACATGATCAACAATTATTATTATTATTACTATGTCTTCTATACTTTCAATTTTGAATCCTCTTTAGAGCAGTTGGCTTTTACTATTGGGTATAACAATTATATATATCGATCATATCTGTCATAACTGTCACAAGAATGGTTTTTAGCTCCTCAGGTCGGTTTAATTTAAGTTATTTTCTGAAATATTGAATTCAGGTTCTACAAAGCATATTCTTATCATTAAAAGTTATATTTGAACTGAGGTAGGTTAGGTTTGAATTAACTGGTCTTCTCACAAATGGACCCTGCCGGGCCCGTGTGCATGCTAAATTTAGAAGTTATTAACGTTAACGTGTTAACGTTATTGTTGGGATCATACACTAACTTCTGCCTCTTTTTGTTATGTGGTCTCTTTTACAAGGATCCAACTTTCAAAATGATGATTGGAATGAATGGATGGAACCGTCTAGATTAGATACGGAACTTGTAATCTTTCTTTATATGTATATATTTCATTTATTGACTAAATCAATTAAATATATATTTCTACATTTTTAATAACCATGACTAAAGTAGTACATATACAGTATTTATGGCCGGTTGTCTAGTAGGAGGATCCTTTATTAGCATCAACTCAGGGGGGAGTTCTAACTAGGGGGATTGAGGTCTTTAGCCTATTGGAAAACCTCTCTCCCTTGGCGCTGGGACAGGACACAATACCGAAAGGACCCCTAGTTCCGGGTTCGATTCCTCATAATGTATTGAATCCAAAAATTTCGGTTAATTGATGGCGTCTAAGTTAACTGCGCTCTATAAGGTGGGGTCTAATGGCCCACCCCTGTGGAAGGGTTTTGTTTGATAGGAGGGTAGTCAAGCCTCGCACCACGGTTTCCCCTAACCAAAGAGATTAGGTTTTCATCCGAAGTCGGGCAACTGGCCCCTCATTAATTGGGCAGACAAATTGTACAATAGTGAAACCACCAACCCCATTATGAAATACTCCACTGTACAGAACCATGTAGAACTATGCTATGTAATACGCGGCCCAACGGTCCGGCTAAGCTTAGCAATGCTAGCTCTGCTTAGCCGCGGCTAGGATTCCTAGGTACCAATATTAATTTATTATTATTATTATTAGAGTACTAACTAGATTTGGGCAGAGACGACCAGAGACTACCAGAGACAACCAGAGAAAACCAGAGACAACCAGAGACAGCCAGAGACAACCAAAATAAGCTAAGACGACCAAGAACTGCAAAGACCAGCCAAAGAACTAAGGACGACCAGTGACGGCCAGTCACAACCAGTCACAACCAAAATAAGCAAATACAACCAAGAACTGCCAACACCAGCCAGGAACTTAAGACAACGACAGACAATCCAAATTCCGGTACAACAACAATGGTTATGAAAGTACATGTAGCGTTAAGTTATATCTAATTCATTCTCTGCTTTACAATTTGATTCTGGTATTATTACTTCAATCATATGTAAACTGTTGTTAAATAATTGAAACGACCTAATAAATATCTGACTCATTTTAGAGGCAGTGCTGCTGCTATTCTCAACAACCGACAGAAAGAGGACTAAATGGTTGATTAACGGTAACTTAACCGCGTAGAACGAGGCAGGACAACAACCGGGGAATTTTTTGTTAACTGTTAAGTTAACGTTAACGTTACTGCTTCTTTCCGGTTGCATCTGCAGCAGACAAAGCTTGGAACGCGTTGTTACGTTATGTTAACGTTAGTTAACTAAAAGCTGGCTGAAGCAGGTGCTGGTGGTTGCAGCAGGTTGCGGCAGGTTGCAGCTGGATGAGCTGGTGGTACAAAGCATACATTCAGCCACTAACTGGGTCCATCAGGAAAAAATCCATTCAAAACTTTTTTTTTTGGTTTGCGGCGTGTGAGGCTTGTGCGGCTTTATTCTAAATTAAGTAATTGTCTTGACTATAACTTAACATGACATGCAACTGGACGCATATAACTTAACACTTAAGTTAACTATTAGTTAACTATAGATTTATAGTTACCGTAACTACGTATAAACCAGCAGCCCCTTTCCTGTTGGTACGTACGTCTCCATCATCTCATCATCCCCATATTTTTTTTATTTGTTAGTTCTTCCAGAGAGAATTAGAATTGCATTTGAAAGTGATTGAAGGTGTTGATAAAGATATATTTGTTGGTTGATGAGTGATTTGGGTTAGATTTATTGATTTATTGAATTTGATTGAATTGATTGATTGAATTGGATTAATTGAATTGATTGATTGATTGAATTGGATTAATTGAATTGATTTATTGAATTGGATTAATTGAATTGATTTATTGAATTGGATTAATTGAATTGATTTATTGAATTGGATTAATTGAATTGATTTATTGAATTGGATGGACCTAGGAATTCGTAAACAGAAAGCTGGTTTCTTCTGTTTGGATACACACCTTTCACATATTTTTTTCTCGTCTCAGTTTTGTTGAGATTTTACGTTGATAGAAGAAGCTGAATGAACTTTAATAGGGACACAGATAACATAAGACTTGTATAGTGTGTTAATTGTTTTTTTGTTCCTTTCTTTTCTTTCTTTAGGCCGAAGTTGAGCTTTGGAATTTTCAATTTTTTAATTCTTTTCTTTTCTTGTCAATCTCGTTTATTTAATTTTGTCATAGACTTTTGATCTTTTCGACAGTGAGATAGTCCTTCGTCCAAATAATACCAATAACAACAATAATAACAACAATAATAACAATAATAACAAGAACAAGAACAATTAATTTGCTACAACACGATAGCCCACATGGATCAAGGGCTACGAAGTGATGAACAGTTATCAGATTCAATGATTCGAATAAAATCATACCAGAGATTTTGGGCAGGACCCCAATTGCTACAACTAACATCATCATCAAAAAATATTTCTACTCACTCATTACAGAGATCACTACCACCTAGTATAATATCTTCATGGTCTAAAATTTTAGTATTTTTCTTTTTATTCCTTTTCGGGTTACCAGGTCCTGGATTCGTACTCTGTGATTCTGATGCTTCAGCTTCTGACAATCCACAAACTGTTGGAAATCTAAACGCTACTGGTTTAGTAATACCAACAAATACTTCAACTAGCCTCATACCAAACTTCATGCTTGAAGTGAGAGCTGCTCAATCTGAAATAATTGTTTCTACTGATTTATCAGCAATGACTGCTATAACTGGGAAATCTTTGACCGAGGTAGATGGCGTTTCTGGTTTATGTTCAGGTACTTTGGTTCTTATTAATGATACTGTCACCTTAGATTATTCTATTATTCCTATGGTATCTTGTGATAATAGTGAGTTGGTTGCTCAATATTTAATTGAAATCGAAAATGCTAATTCTCCCTGCGTTGTTATGTATTCTTTACAAAGTCAGGGATGTTCTTTTAGTACATTGTCGAGTACTATTGAAACTCAATTGGGTACAATTTTTACAATGATTAGTAGTTCTTCAGCTCACTCTATAGTTGCTCAAGCTAATCGAACTTCTGTTACTTTAACTTCGATCATTTCCCCTAATGCTAGTTCTAGTCCAAATGCGACAACTACTACTAAGAGTAGTTCATCGGGATCAACTGTCGCTATGGCCATTCTTTATAGTATTACAGGAGTGGTTGCTGGTGCATTTCTATTTGTGATTGTTTCTGGAGCTATTCGAGTTCACAAGCATCCTGAAAGATATGGATTGGTTTCAATTAATAATGCATATGTTCCAAATGGCGGTAATGGATTTGGATCAGCAAATTCTCAATACACTCATAGAGCTAAGGGATTAGCAAGGGCAGTTCTTGATTCTATACCGCTTGTTAGATTTCAAGTAGATCCTGCTGTTAATATTAAACATTCTACAGCTGTTGCTGGTGATGATGATGATGTTGATGATGTTGATGTTGCTGTAGGGCCTATTGATTCGATTCCATTATCAGGAATTAGCATTGTCGAGGAAGAAACTATCATTGGAATGCAGGATGAAAAGAATATCGATTGCAATTGTTCTCAGAAGAACAGAAATGAAATTTCTTCTATTACGAATGAGGAGGAAGATGATCAACATGCAGGAGATGTGAGTAGTACTACTATGGAAACATTAGTTGGTGGTGTAGATGACAGTGAACCGGATTGTCCTATTTGTTTTGAAAGTTTCCAAGATGGTGATATTCTTCGAATTCTTCCTTGTCATCATCGATTTCATGCTTTATGTGTTGATCCTTGGTTATTGAATTCTTCAGCTTTATGTCCTTTATGTCGAGTTGATCTTGGTCTTGAAGCTAATGAACAACTATCCAGTCCCCCTGATAGTGACCCTAGCAACACAACTGCCACCTCAAATAATACTGTTCCAATAATGCCACTCAATTATGAAGTGGATATATCTTTATTTAATCGTCTTTTAGATGTATGGAATGCCCAATTACTTCCTCGTGAATCTAGACGAGTCGCTTTAAACCGATTCCATGAAGAAGCAGAACTTCGAAGACAACTTCGAGCTAGACAAGATGCGACATATACTGAACAAAATCGTCGTCGATGGTTGGATTTCGTCGCTTCAAGAAGAATTATTCATCAATTACGACTTGACCGGTTAAGAAGATCTGGTAATAATAATGGCAACAGGAACAATACCAGCAACAACAACAATAATGAAAACGATAGCAGTAACAATGACAACGACAACGACAACGACAACAACAACAGCAACAACAACAACGATAACAACAACAACAACAGCAACAACAACAACGATAACAACAACAACAGCAACAACAACAACAACGATAACAACAACGATAGCAGCCTCACTAATAGCTCTTATAATGACAACTCCACTAATGACAATACCACAAGACCCCACTAGATAAGAATAACCTGCTATAATATAAATATAAAACACCGCAAAAAAAGGGTGAAATTATTATTATTTATTAATATTAGATCCTTCCTCATCAGTTGGATCCTCGTCCATATACATTGTATTTATGACATAATAATTTATATTTTGGATTAAGACCGCTTTGGCATGGCCCCAGCTCGGGTTGGGCCTATATCCACATTCCTAGCTTTCGCTTCGCTCGGAAACTCTTACAGTCGTCGAAGCGAATGCTAAGATCTGACTCTGTCATCTGAGACTATTCCCCAACCTGGGTAAAACAATACGAAGACGTTGGAATGAACCACAGACGCTCTGCTCATGGCTCTGATGAAGTCAGTTTAGATTGTATTTATCGCGTTAAGATCAATTCACTGTTTTGTATATGATATGGTATTTTATAAATTCCCTGTATCATGGGAACTGAACGCCCGGCACCAAATCTATCAAGATAATGTGCATCTACAACCTGGGTTAAATCTAAGCCAGTAGAATTCATTATCCGTCATAAGCACGAGCACACCTTATTTATTGATGTCTTCTGCGATTGCTTAGTTTATACGTTAAAAGCGATATATACACAACTATTATTCTGATCGGGTCTATCACAATAGCCTGGAAATTTCGTGAACAATGGCTTGAGTCAGGACATGTACCGTGTATGTCAATATTTAGCTTAGGAATGTTCAGCTTTAGGGGAAATACTCAGATGTTTATGATGGGGTTCAGAGTCAGCGTAATGATAGAGCTAGAGATAATATTGGGCTGTCCTTGTGTCACCCGGTTCTGATTACGACAGCTTGGTTCTGGAGCGCTACATGGAAGTGATCACCATTCTTATCAGGGTGACGATTAATTCCCTATTTTGGTATAATACATAATCTGGGCAAAAAGTTAAGTGAATGCGATTAACACAAGATGCTCATAAGTATTTTTATATAACATTACATATACAAGTATTAATTAGAGATATATTAAGTTAGTGGCCATAAGTTAACGTTACAAGTATGAACTTTAAGCAGAAGTGAACTCAACATTACTAGTTAATGTTAAAGTTAAGTTAACGTTAACCTGTTAATTGTTAACTTAATTACAAGTTATATGTTGATTATTCACACTACATGTGACGCTGGTTATCATGTCACATTAGGCAGCCTTTTTTAACAAATCGCAGTAGAGCATCTAACTTTGGATCTGCGTAATTCAACATCAGGCCAGTCCGCTATTGCATTTAATAAATTTTGTTTAGGAAATTCGAGAACAGACTAGTCAGTAACGTTTTCAGATCTTGGTTAGCGGAAGGTGGAAAAATAATTACCCATATGCAATGTAATCATCAACCAATTAAAATTTAGTAATTTCTCCCTATATAACCCAAACCCAAAAGTTTAATAATTTCCACCAATAAAATACTTTCGAAAGTCATGTTGACTAAGCGACATTTATTTGGACTAACAATTGACCAATTAAATCAAAGGTAATTAATTTTGATCGGGTGCATAATCAGGTCATCGACTGATTAGATTATGACGATCCTCAATATAAATATCAGAGATTATCTTGCAGTTTTGAATTCATCTAAAATATCTAAATAATCCTAAATCAAATCTAAATCAAATCTAAATCAGAGTTAATCAAATCAAGTTTAATTATTATATTTATATTTAAGAGAGTAATATTCTTTTATAATATCATTTTACTAAAAATCATCACTACCTACTAATTTAAAAATGGCTTGTTGTGGAAAATCTACTGGATCTTGTGTTTGTGCTCAAGAAGCACGTTGCTCGTGTGGACAAAAAGCTGCTCAAGCTTGTGATTGTTCTCGTTCAGCAATTGAGAATGCTTCACTTTCTTCTAGTGAGTCATGTTCATGTGGAAAGAGACATGCTAATGCTTGTACATGTTCTCGTGCCAATCAAGAGAATTCTGGCTTATTAGAAGGTGAAGTTGACTTTACTAATTTGAAATAAGTTTGAATAGAATAGGACTGGATTTCTAGAAATTCAAAGGTACAGGTGATGAAATTTACACAGCAAAGCTCTACCCTTTGGACCAATCTCAAGCTGCATCTGAATCCTTGTACCACACCCTTATTATTTATTTTTATGACAACCAAGCATATTTGTCATTTCGTTATTATTTATCTTGGAATGAATCTTATTTTTCTTATTGTCTTTTGTATGTATATGTATATGTATATGTATATGTGTATATTTATATTTTGAATTTTTTCAAGAATCTCTTAATCTCTCTACACCCCACGCAGGCCTCTCCATCTGTTACGTATAGCAATGCAGACCCGAGGGAGACAAAATTAGGCGTAGTCTTCTTAATGATTCGCGCCGAATTATAGTGGATCCTATATGTAGTTTATCTAAGCGCGTCCCAGGTACACATTCACATTCCTGTTTAATAAACTGGCTCAATGTTAACTGCATCATGTACGTAGCTGAAATAAATCGACTCGGCAGTGTAAAATTCAATAACTATTAGGTGTACGGCGCTATCAAGAAGAATTCGGAGGCGGAATGAGCCGTCATTCCGAGATGCATTTCGTCGATCTGGAAAACATGCGAAGAACTTTCCAGCAGCTCAGTTTTTTTTTTTTTTTTTTTCTTCACTGTATATTATTCCATGTATATGATTACGTAAATACTCAGCCTACCGATCTTATCTGCGGCTCAGTTAAATCCGAAGCCGTCTGTGATCCCTTATCCAACTGGAGATACGATCATCAATGCAGATAACGAAATAAACCTGGTTATAATCGCCACTGTCCTTCGGAGATTAACATCGCTCGGCCGACATCCCTATATATAAGCTAAGATCTCGAGATATTTATTTGTCGTCAGACAACTTCGAGATATTTTAATTTTTCATTCTTTATTGTAAAACTTTTTGTTATAAGTTCATTCATTATTTGGTGAATTTAATTAGTGGTTCATAGTTTCATTTTTGATCCAAATTATTACTTCAACTTCAACTCTTATTCAAGATTTATCCAAGTTATCAACAGTTAGTCTGGTTTAGTCGAATTTCTTTTTCGCGTTCCAAAATGGCAGAAGTAGATACTACTACTAGGACCCCACCACATGAACATCGCCGTCATCGTACTACTCGAACTCCTAGTAATTTAGCACCAGATGCTGTCCAAAATGCTAATAGTAAAGAATCTGTCTTGACCTATAAACAGTCATTTATCCAATGGTTGAAATCCCCATCACATGAAGAAGCAGAACATAAAGTTCTTGAACAACTGAACTTTTTCCCTGAATCAGATGGTAAACGAGTAGCCAAAATTAATAAAGTTGATATTTCTAATAAGCGTTATATTAATGAGTTTGAAATTATCAATATTGAAAAAGATGATGAGAATAATAATAGTCCTTATTCAAAAGATTTAGTTGTTCTACATGGTTATGGTGCAGGTATAGCTTTTTTTTATAGAAACTTTGAAAGATGGAGTTCTATAAAGGGTAGTAGAACATTTTCACTTGATCTTCTTGGATTTGGGAGATCTGCTCGTCCTAAATTCCATATTGCTACCAAAGATATGACAGTTAAAGATGAAAATGGAAGAGTGAAGGCTGTTGTTGAAACAGAAAATTGGTTTATTGATTCTCTAGAAGAATGGCGCATAGCTAAGAAACTTGAGAAATTCACTCTTATGGGACATTCCATGGGTGGATATCTAGCTGCCGCTTATGCATTTAAATATCCTTCAAGAGTAGAAAGATTAGTAATGGTATCACCAGCGGGTGTTGAAAGGGGATATACCAGTGATTTAGAATATACACCTTTGTTTAGTAAAAAGATTTCATCAACATCATCAACATCATCAACCTCACCATCATCACCATCACTATCATCACCATCATCACCATCATCACCACCATCGCATTCATTGTCACATCCACATTCATCATCTTCTTCTGTTGATGAATCGACTCCTTTATCAGAAGAAATTACTCTTCCTCAATCAACAATAACTCATGAACATAATATTCATCCTGTCACGTCAAACTCATCTTTAGTCTCTTCATCTTCTACTTCTTTAACTAATGAAGCATCTACTTCTAAGAGAAGTTTACCAAATTGGGCTATCTTTCTTTGGAATAGACATTTAAGTCCATTTGTAGTATTAAGATATACCGGTGGATTTGCTCCTCGATTGGTTTCCTTTTGGTCTAGTAGAAGATTTAATGATTTAACATTGGCTGAACAATCTGCTCTTCATATGTACTCTTACAAGACTTTTACTGCTCCAGGTTCTGGTGAATATGGTCTTACTAGATTATTAGCAATTGGTGCAGTTGCTCGTGAACCTTTAGTTGATAGAGTAGTCAAAGGAATTCAATGTCCTAGTATCTGGATTTATGGAGAAAATGATTGGATGAATGTTGAGGCCGGTAAAGAAGCTGTTTTAAGGTTGAATAGACTTTCTCGACGTCCTGATGCTCGGAATGCCAAACTTCATGTCGTTGAATATGCTGGCCATCATGTTTATCTTGATAATCCACCTGATTTTGATAAATTAGTATTAAATTTCTTAAAAAATACAAATGCATAATAAATACAATTATTCTTGTGTCGTCTCTTTTTAACTCCCGTAGTTTTGCTTTGCACCACTTCCTTAATTCAGTAAAAGGACAGAACATCTCCATGTCGGCTCCATTCACCCTTAGTTAACAACATTATACAGTTTTGAAGAAACTATAGGAGATAAGTTGTTAATGACATTCCAACAATGACGAGATCCGAGCCCGGAGTCTATTAGAAATATTCATGTACAGTACTTTACACTATCTAATCTAATTCGCAACGAAGACAATAGCAAAATAACGAGGTGTGCCGAATGACTCAACTAAGGCTTCTTCAGTAATTTCCACATTAAAAAGCTATAATCTATGAGCGGACACCGGTTTTCCATTTCAAGGCATGATAACCGGTATATATGAGTAAACTGAAACGAGCACCAACAGAAGTCAAAATTTCAAGGGCAACAGGGATATAATATGCGAGGATGCAAAAAAGTTAACTCCATTTCACTTCAAGAAAAGTGAGTTGCTGTTCAGGAGGATATTTGCATATGACAAGCCTCTGCAAAGAGATTGTGTAAAATAAATAATCTCATATTTATATCCATCCATATCTCGCTTTTAATTTCCTGCATATTCTTTGTCATGACTATAAGCTACCCATCCATTATCTGAAAGAGAGTTACAGTTCCCTACTCTGATTCACTTATCCCACACCATCTGAAGGTTCCTCAGTGAACATAATAGAAATGTATTCCTTTACAATTCTATCTGGACTCTTTGTAACTTTTTCATACATTGTTAGCTTAGTTAAGTTAGTTCGATATCCTTTATCATCAATATAAATGATAACTTACTTGAGCAATAAGAGCAGGCATTTTCGGCTATGAAAAAAAAGTCAACAGCATTTAATGTATTAGGGATGATCCATAATCATTATCACCACTGCCCATCATTAATCCACTCCTTTCATAAGAAAAACATAATCACAGCAACATGGGCCTTTATCGATTCAAAGAACACCACAGAGGCTTCTCCATTTTTCCAACGTTGAAATGCGATATTGAATAAATGAAGCATTTGCTGTTCCTGCCACTAACAGCAAATCCAAGTTCTTCTGATTCAGATCTCAGATTTTCGACGGAAAACTCATATATCATATGTCATAAGGCGTCGAGTAGAAAGGAGAGGTGCCAGATGATAGAAAGTGATATTTTGATTCAACTGCTTTGATTAGAATAAAACACTTTTCCTTCAAAAAAGCAAGAATGTGAATCTCAAAAAAATCAAAACAGAAATTATCCAGCTACCTGTCGAGCAATGTCAATTTGCAAAGAATATTAGAAGTTATATAGAAGATATTTTATATCGTAACTAAATTCTGTTATATCGTTAATGACTGGAGAATCGAAAAGCTTTTCATTAATTGCGTCATACCAAAAAAATTGATTGCATGAAGAAAGGGATCCAAATCGTCATAGAGGGGGAGGCAGAAACGGGTGCCGGCTACTACAACTCTGTTTGCCTCTGATGGCAAATGCAAGCAGATATCTGAGTCTGTTTAACTCATTGAAACCGTCTTAAAGTTCTTGTCCTGATTTGTATTAGAACGACTCTTAAGACACCAAACATCCAATTTAGTACATCTATTGAGAGGATTGTTTGCGACATAATTTAGCAATTGCCATTTGTTGGTAACTTAGTTATCTTTATTAGTCGCTTTTTTATTTTATTTAATTAGCAGTGTTATTACATTTCACTTCAAGAAAACGGAGTTGCGGAATTTATGATTTAACTATTTGTTGATTAAGGACATCCGGATATCACGAAATCCTACGGTAGAAGAAAATTTAAGACATTTCAGATTTTTTTGAAATTATCAGATTTATTGAGTAGAATAAACCGAAATTAATCGCTTTCATAGATAAATGCTTTGGATTAACATCGCTTAACAATTAAGAATCGCGTACCCTTTGTCATAACTATAAGCCACCCATTTCTCACCCAGAAAAGAGTTGTATTTTCTTTCACTGACATCAGAGCCGACAAATCTTTTGTCTTTAGCAGATATAAGCTCGACAGTGAACATAGCAGAAATTGCTGTACTTTCTTTAACATTCTCAAACTTTGTTACCTTAGTCCGATATCCTTTATCATCAGTATAAACGATAGAGTTAACATCTCCTGTTGAGCAGCAATAAGGATCACCGTCTTTGAGTATGCAACAAAAGTCAATACTTGTATCTAATGTATTAGGGACTATCCAATAAAATCTTTCATTATAACCACTCTTCATCATTAATCCAACTCCTTTCACATGAATAAGATCCGTGCAACAGCTTGCCCGTGTAACTATAAATGGCTCACTCGGGCCATTATCAATTAAAAGATAACGACACAAACTTCTCCATTTTTCCAATGTTAAATTGCTGACGAAGTCCGATTTTAACTCATTTTTCGAACTTGAATAAAAGCGTTGACTGCTGTTCAAGCCACTAATAGCAAATCTAAAGTTATCTGATTCTGTATAATATACTTGATCAGATCTCAAGTTTTGAACGGATAACACATGTCCGAATATAGTCCATCTAGCGTTATCATATGCTGTAAGGGGTTTTGCTTTTGTTCCGAAGGTTGAAAAGGATAGTTTTAGCAAATATCCATAAGGATACTTAACTTGTATCGTCCTGAAATTGTATGGTTCTAAGAAAGGCTGTATCTTCTGACAATGGGGCAGTCTGTAACTATGCCATTTTTCAATCG
>JAJMIF010000093.1:56178-81169 GCA_030583505.1 Sugiyamaella castrensis
AAAAAAAAAAAAAAAAAAAAAAAAGGAAAAAAACAGATCTTTTATGGGAGAAATAACTTAATTAAAAGTTATGTCGAAAACATTTAACTCATAATCGATTTCTTTATACCAGATTGCGTAAAGAAGCAGTACAACTTTGTTGGCCTCTGATAGCTGAGGAGCTTATGGACATCTGCATAACTGATTGAAACTTAGAGCGACTCTGAACACTGTCATACCATAGTTAACGTAGTATGGTTATAACTATACAGGTTCTCTTATTTTAGCAATAACCTTTATCAGCATTAATGACGTTAGCGACAATTGAGCAAGAAATTTTGACATTCTGTGATAGATTTTTTATTATCCCACACTTCTGCGAGAAATGGATTGAGAGAAGATCTCCCGTTGAAATCATCTACATCGTTGTAGATACTTATATAAAATATAACAAAGTACGTAAACCGCCTTGTACAGTACTCGTGATTAATCTCGATATTAACAAGAAGATGAGATAATACTCTGGGGAAGACCAAGACTATTACCATGTACAGTACTGTACCAAGTTTAGGGTTAAATCTTTCTCTCATGCAGCAGAATCCACACCGTTATCGGAGACGAAAATCGCGGCTACCCCCTCCCGCTTTTCTTCCTTCACGTGCTAACAGCCAACCAGATGGACTTAATAGTTACTCTATCGGGGAAGACTTCTCGGTCGGTAGACTCGTCATTTTTAGTGAAATATTTCGTCACTCAATCTAACTTCTATATACTTGCACCTTCTTCTTCTTCTTCTTCTTATAAAGAACCAAGTTCTTGTATTTCATCATATCAATTGAATATTTGTTATTAATATTTATATGCAAATTCTTCGAAGTATTAATACTAAAGGTGGTTTTGTTTCTAATTTGGTTCGAAATTGTTTAATTCCTTCAAATAATATCCTATCACTATCGTTATCTTATTATCGAAAAATGTCGTCATACGGATCTGCTGCTGCTTCTCGAATTGCGGGAAAAACTGTTCTCGTTACTGGTGCTTCAGCTGGTATTGGTAAAGCAACTGCTTATGAACTTGCTGAAGCTTCTGGTGGTGATATTCGTCTGATTCTTTCTGCTAGAAGAACTGATCGGTTGGAAACTATTAAAAAGGATTTAGAAACCAGATTTCCTAATATTAAGATTTTAGCTTCTGCTTTGGATATATCCAAATATAAGGAAATTCCCGAATGGGTTAAAAATCTTCCTGAGGATTGGTCTCATGTTGATGTTCTTATTAATAATGCGTAAGTAGGGGTTGTTGCTATCTTTATCATTTTAAGAGGTTCAATACATAACTAACTATCTATAGTGGATTGGTTCATGGAAATGAACATGTTGGAAAAATCCTTCAAGATGATATCGATATCATGTTTCAAACTAATGTTTTGGGTTTGATTGCTCTCACTCAGGAATTTATTCCTAAATTCAGAGCTCAAGGTCATGGCGATGTCGTCAATATTGGTTCTATTGCTGGTCTTGATCCATATGCTGGTGGTGCTATTTATTGTTCAACCAAGGCTGCTTTACGATCTTTCAGTCATTCTCTTCGTAAGGAAACTGTTGATAGTCGAATTCGTATTATTGAGGTTCAACCGGGTGCTGTTGAGACTGAATTTTCAAGTATGTAAAGATAAGAGAAGGGTGGTGAGGGGGAAAGTAGCAGATGAGCCTTCGTCCTTCATTCGAGGCATATAAGCATTTAAGTTGAATTTTTTTTATTTGCTAACAAAATATAGTTGTCAGAAATCGTGGTGACAAGAACAAGGCTGACGCCGTATATGCCGGAACAATTCCTTTAGAAGCTCAAGATATTGCTGAGGTGATTGTTTTCAATCGTAAGTATTAATATTCAGGTGACCATTGTCTATATCTGTTTTTTGGGTCTCTTCTAACATCTTTAGTAACTCGAAAACAAAATACTGTTATTGCTGAGACTTTGGTATTCCCCAGTCACCAAGCTTCTGGTCATGTTGTTCACAGAAATATTGAATAATTCTATTTCAAACTATAGTCTAATAAAGAACTTTCGTGGTAAATTAAAGAGACCCAATTATCGCAGTCTGCCTCCGGCGGCTGACTCCATGGCTCACTTCGCTCGACGTTAAGATGCTGCTGGTGCAGATTAATCTTGAGCACGTCTGGTTGGTTATAGGATCTAGGGGTCCAGTCTAAATCGAAGAAATAGGGGTCTTCCATATTGAGTGAAACTAGCCATGGGACCTCAACCATAGCAGTGGTTGTTCATTGTTTTAACGTCGAGTGAAGCGATCCAGGGCATAGCACCGGATGCGGATGCGGATGCCGGACGCAAACACCTGGTCCTGGTACATAGCTTCAGATACTGCGTCAGAAATAACAAAATATAACTAGCATTACTTATATAATTCATAATTTCATTGTAAAAACTTATTGGAATAAGAGCGGGAAGCTGTATTCTTCCTCAATAATTCACTACAATTCAGCAACACGATGCAGACCAAGATTGGCAAGAAGAGGAGTATCAGAATAATTGAACAAATATGCGTCCTCATTCTCTTCATTAAAATGTTGGAATTGAGCCCAAGATGGAATACAAAATGTATCCTTTTCTTCCCATTCAATTCTGTCTTCTTTACCATTATATTTTATAATCGTGTAACCTTTTCCAGAAAATATGTGATAAACAAAAGAGCTACTTTCTTGTCTCAAGGGTGAAGATTTTTTCCCTCCTAGACGTTCAGCTTGGGCTCCAATAATTGAAGAAATATGTCCACCTTCTTTCAATTTGGATCTGTAATCATAGGTTGCATAATCACCTTTTACTTCATCAAGGGATTGCTGAACTGTTTTCCATGGAAACTTAATTGGGGAATCACCTTTTTCAGTAGTACTGGGATATCTCTTTTCACTATAGCCCTCAGCAAAATTGACAGGAATACTTTGAAAGATTGGTAAGTCAAGACCATCAAGCCAAATCATAGGACCTTCACCTTCTTTACCATGATCGTGCCATTCCCAACGAGGAGTCAAAATAACATCTCCACGTTCCATATAAAGTTTTTTACCCTCAACTGCAGTAAATCCACCTGAACCTTCAATAATGAATCTTAAAGCAAAAGCTTGATGACGATGTGCAGGAGCAGTTTCTCCTGGATTGATAAGCTGTAAACCAGCATATAAAGTATCAGTAGTTTGAGGAGCTTTAAGATTAGGATTGATCAACATAAGCACACGTCTTTCAGCTTCATGTTCATTAACAACTCGGCCACTTTCAATAAGAAGAGGTCTTATCGATTGATATTTCCAAATAGTCGGAATAGCTTTTGGTTGTGGAACAGGGGGTACCATAGCCGACATGACTGTCCACAAGGGTTCGACATTATGAGGAGGAAGAGCAGCAATAAGTTTTGATTGTTGTTCAGCCCGGCTACTGGCATTAACAGAATCGGAGGAAGTCATTGTGATTATAGTAAACAAATTTGAATATCCAGAACTGGTTTAAACAAAATATCTAGAACTGGTTTCTTGGTATTATTCTAATAATTGCTACAACGGCAATGAATAAAAACTCTTTATATATATTCTTTCTTGACTAAAAACACGACATTTTTTCTATCCTGATCATTTTAATATCTATTCTATCCCTGGATTTGTCCCTCTTTGGGGTGTTATCGGTAACTTGAGCCGGCGGAGATTTTCATTTGATCTCAGATTCAACCCGAGATCATTACTTTTTCTTCATAGACTAACGGCAGGAATTCCCGAAATACTGTCGATCATTGCTTGTTTCGGTTACCCCGCATGTTGACGGCAACAAAGGGGAGCTAGTGTGGGGAACCCTGAGTCGCGGTCTGTGCGGGCAGTTGAGAGCTTCATCCTTTTTATACGGCTTTAGGGGGTGGACTTAATCATCGAAGAAATAGATAAGAATTATATATCCAGTATTTGAATTACTAGAAGCTTCTTAGGAATCCAAACTTCGCAGTTACCGAACATGATAAATATACTCCAATTCCTAAGATTTCACAATAAAACAACATGACTATAAAGAAGACTGGTAAAGATAAGATATTCTCGAACATGATGGTTTATCCTATATTGCCGGTTACATTGCTTTAATGATAGAAATCCGAAAGTATGTTGGTAGAATCTCCCAGTTCAACTTTGTACTGTTATAACACCGCCATCTTGAGTTGGTTTAAGCCCGTTCTCTACTGAGAGGGATTATGCCGGCGATCGAGTACTGCCTCTGACCCCGATCTCCAGCCTAGCCTGTAGCTCAATGAATATTTAAAAATAAATAGCTTCTTATTTTTATATGCAATACTATTATACAAATTAGAATTAAATCAGAACGCTGCCGAGACTCTCACCGAGTGGAACGAGAGTCAGAGTAAATAGATTTTTCACAGATTTTTCACAAAAACTCCCGAGAAACATCGCCAAGATATGCCTCCTTATCACCTGCGAAGATTGCCTTTGAAGGTGCATAGCTCTTCTGCCATAAACCGTCTCCATCAATTAGAGTTGATCTGACCATATACATTTCACCATGATGTTTCATAGGAATTGTCAGTAAAGTACATCCACATGCACCACAGAAGAGCTTCTTCTTAGGGAACCCACTCTTAGTTTTAGTGACAATATATTCTTTCAGTTCTTTTTTATCATCATGAATTTCAACATCTTTGGAATCGTATTGAGCTAAAATTTGGCCTACATGACCACTACCTTTCCTACAATCAACGCAGAAGCAAGAAAGAGTAGCTTTTGGTTGACCATTAAGAGTGAATCCAGTAGCACCACAAAGACATGAACCAGAAAGTGACATTGATAAGAAAAAAGTTATTCAACTGGGTAAATATTGATTACTATTATTTTTTTGTCTGAATTTTTGTGGTTGTGCTATCGTATCGTATATATACTCAAAGATCTTCCTAACACACTATCAGTCAACCTATAAACAGCCGGATTATCCCGGCGAATTAAGAGCTAGTAATAGAATTTTTATTTTCAGTTGTAAGAAAGAATAGCGACTAGCTACTTATGGCACGGAAATATATACATAAGGGGTTTAAAAAAAGTTTAAATATTGCCGGCTACCATTTCATCAATTACCCCATCTTTTTAGTTCCGCGTTTGTGTGTGCCACATGACATCACTCTGTGCCAATCTTTAAATAGAATAGAATGATGATTGTAACTACAATTTAAAGACGAAGAACTACTGCTGTATTTGAAAAACCATGTTAACAAGTCAAATATATTTTGTTACGGTATTTTGGCCCGAAATTTGAATCATCCCTGGCTCCGTTTCCCTTTCTCGGTTCAAATTAACGTGCTATTCCATGATTGCCCAATAAAGTAAGATGTGCCCTGGTTTAGGGCAAATATCTAGATCCAGATCCTCTCCGTTTCACTGTAATGTTTTGCGGCTTCGGAACTCGACGCGACAATTACCCGCAATGCGATTGCAGAGCGATTCTCCAGCTTTCAGTTCCGGGCTTGACTCTTTTTCCGTGTTAGTCCCTAACCCTAGTTACCCCCGAAATAGATAACTTGACTGGAGAGATAACAACCCCAAGAGTATCTATGGTGGTTGTTCTGATCTCCTTTAACTGACCTAGTCTGACTCTGGTTGATGAGACGGTAAGACCGTCAACAACTTGAGTGTAGAGAGAGCTACGTCCCAGCTGTTAGAGGTACAAATGGGAAAATGTCTTGCTATTAATTTTTTGAAGATCCATTCTTGGATAGTTATTCATAGATAGGGATAATTAAGTAATTAATACTATTATTATCTTTAGATCGCATTGGCTTGATTTCACTGCTGTTAACCGGCCCACGGTTTGGTTTATACAAAACCGTCAGCGTTACAAAAAACCGACCGCTACAACCGTTACTTTTTGCCTTATGTTAACCAGATTTTTTTTATATTTCTTTTTTTTGTTTCTCGTATTTTATAATACATTTCAAAAGCCGAAAACAATAGCCGAAGTGACAAGCGGAAATACTGCAACCCTAAATTACGGATACGGCGGCCCGTCTGATCGTAGGTTGGGTCATACGCCCAGAATAAAAGGTTAGTTTGTCTGTTTCTGGCTAATATTTTTTAAAAATTATAATTGAGTTTAGCTATAGAATAGAGAAGGCGGGGTGGCAGTCTGACTTGATACTACTATTACTATAACCGTACTAAACAGGACTAGACAGAACTAGACAGGACTAGATAGAACACTAATTACAGCTGGTTGTCTGGTTTACTAATAGCTGTGAACTACTTAACCAACAATTAGTCAACTGGTTAGAAAGTAGTTAGTTAGCTACTACCGACCTACGGTCGTGTTCCAAGGACTAATAGCTTTCTGTTGACCGCCTAACTTAACTTTGATTTCTTCTAGGAAATATTTGAACTGGTAGTTGTTCTGGGAGATGAATAGTTTTAAAGGATTGATAGTGATAAGAGATTAGTAGTGAAGAGATTACAATATTATTGGTTGTGGTGGTTAATATTGAAACATTTCGGAACTTTACCCCGCACGCATTGTAGCATCATACTTCCTGTTTCTTAGTTTCATTCCTATATTGCTTTCCAGCTGTATTAATAGTTTATTAGTAGAAACGGAATTTACTGTTTGATTCAATCCTACTCTTAGAAAATATTGCCAAAAACTAAAGGGCCGGTGTAGCTATACACCGGAACTTAATTCCGGTCAATTTCTGCTTGTGAAATTTAAAGGAAGATTGGACAGAAGTATTCAATAATCAAGCCATGAACTTCCCAGGCTCACCCTCTCAATCTACTACGAGTAGTACGAATAATGTAATTCCTACCATCACATCTGTGCATGCTCCGTCAAGTAATTCTTCAAAAAATAATTTATTAATGCCGTCGACGAGTGGTGGTCCTGTTGTTGCTACAGGTCCTATTTCTGATGCTCCGGGTGGTGGTGGTGCTGCTGATAGTATTACTAGCACTGATTATGATTCTGGTAACAGTCTCGACGATATTGGAGATGGTTCCTCTTCAGCATCAAAAAAAAGAAAACGTGTAAATATCGCCTGCGTTCAATGTCGAGATCGTAAAGTTCGTTGTGATGGAGGCCAACCTCGTTGTGGTCGTTGTGCAAATCGTGGGTTTGAATGTTTCTATACCAAAAAATTCGCTCGTGCAAGGGTCAGTGTTGATTATGTCCGTGAACTTGAACATAAGCTTGGTTTAGCCGGATCTACAACTAATGTTTCTTCTGAAGTTGAAATAGTGGATGATTCTATAGGCATAGCTACAAATTCTGACAATGTTAATAGTACTAATGGTTGGAATCGTCCTACTAAGATTTATTCATTGGATCAAACTTCTTATCAAAGTCATCATCAACATCAACATCATCAGCATCAGCATCAACAGCATCAGCATCAACAACAGCATCAGCAGCATCAAGAACAACAACAACAACAACAACGTCAACGTCAACAACAACAACAACAGCAACAGCAACAGCAACAGCAACAGCAACAGCAACAGCAGCAACAGCAACAGCAACAGCAACAGCAACAGCAACAGCAACAGCAACAGCAACAGCAACAGCAACAGCAACAGCAACAGCAACAGCAACAGCAACAGCAACAGCAACAGCAACAGCAACAACAACAGCAACAGCAACAGCAACTTCCTTCAATAGAGCAACATTTAAGTTCTACTACTAATACTCTTACTCCTCTAAATCCTGTATCTATTAATACTAATTTTACCCCAGTACAAATGTCAATACCTACCACGACAATAAATTCTCTTTCACCGCCATTATCAACTCCACCTTCATCAGTACAATCAATACCTACTCCAGGAAGTACAAGCACAAGTTCAATGTCAATCCATCAATTATCAGGAACTACCCCCAGCAACAATACTACTGCAACTGCTCCAATAAATGCACTTTCAGTTGGTAGTACCGGTAGTAGTTATAGTACTAGTAGTAATAACCGTGTTCCGAAAACGTCTGCTACTTTTGGTGAAGGAGACCCTCATTCAACTGCTGATGCCATGGGTGCAACAACTATTACAAAAGGAAGTTCTCGTCGCCAGGACTTTTACGGTTCTTCTTCGGCAATGTCATTTATGAGATTAGTTGAAGCTGCTGTTAATGCTGGTAAAACCCATCTACCTGGTAAGAGTAATTTAGGCTCTCCCAATATTAACGATAATAATATTAATGCCAGTGGTCCTGGTGCTACTGGTGGTGTTGGTTTTGGATTTGGGAGAACAACTAGGGGAGGGAGCGAATCGGATGTTGCAACTGGTAATGGTAAAAATTATGTAACTGGATTATATGGATCTAGTAGATATAAAATGACTAGAGCTGGTGGTCCATCTTATTATGGACAACATTCTGCAAGAGAAGAGGATTGGGCTATTCCTCCCAGGAGATTAGCTGATCATTACGTTCAATGCTATTTTACTTACGTCTATTCTCTTTATCCGTTTATTCATCAGCCATCATTTATGGCTGCCTATAATTCTGTTTGGACAAGTGCTACTCAACCGAATTCAAGGGATGAAATGAACCCACCTTCTGAATCACAAAATCGGAACCCACAAGATCAACAACAGATACAACAACAGATACAGCAACAGACACAGACACAACAACAGACACAACAACAGACACAACAACAGCAGCAATCATCACAAGAGCAAGAAGAAGAAGATGATGACGGTCTAGGAAGAGTAGGAGGAAGAGGCCGTTTAAGTACTTCAGGTTATGATGATACAGATGATGATATAAACGAAGGTCATATGTTCTATTGTATTATGAATATAGTCTTCTCCTTTGGATGTCTCTTTTCTTCTGGTATTGATTCCAGTGCAAGAGAAAGTTCTTCCCAGGTCTATTTTGATAGAGCAAGGGAACATTTAAATTTTAATCTTTTAGATACTGGTGATTCAGGATCTCTTATCCTACTTCAAGCTTTATTATTAATTGGTCAATATTTACAAGCGACTCAGAAGCCTGCTGCATGTTGGAATGTTGTAGGTCTTGCTATTCGAGTGGCTCAAGAATTAGGGTTATATCGTGAGCAACAAATCTCTTCTAGACCAAGCGCTGTTGAACAAGAACTTTGTCGAAGACTTTGGTATGGTTGTATTCTAATGGATCGTATTGTTTCTATGACATTCGGAAGGCCCTTAATGATAACGCAAGATTTTAAAGTCCAGCTACCTTCTTTTATTGATGATATTTATATTACTGATACTAAAATCTTGACACCACCAGAATCAGGTCCACCTTCTGTTCTAGCATTCTATCAACAAACGCTTAAGTTATACGATATTCTGGCCGATGTTTTGCGAAATTTTTATGATACCCATGAATCTGATACTATTCCGGATGATGATTTGAGAGTCTTGATTCTCACCAATATTCTTGAAACCGAATGTCGACTTTCCAAATTTCGAAACGGTCTTCCATCACATTTATGTATTGAAAATGTTCATCGTACTCAGTCCAATACATTTAGACGTCAAACAAATGTTTTACTGTCTAGATATTTACATCTGGAAATTATGCTTTACAGACCGATATTGTTACCTCATACTCGTTCTTTTAAGGGTAAGCCATCGCCTTTATTCCAAATGTCTGATACTTATCTTCAATCAACTATGGAAAAGACTATTTGTAAATTATGTGTAATGGCCGCTATTCGACTTATTACCCTTATTTTTGATAATAAGGATACCCCTAATATTCCTGCTATGTGGTATTGTATATTTTATGTTTACACTTCGGCAACTGTTCTATTGGCAGCTAAGTTGCAACCATCATTAGAGAGTGAGCTGGATAGTGAATCCATGGAGGCCGGCTGGAAAATGGGTCTCCAATTATTACGGTTATTTGAAAGGAATGGTCCGTCTGCTACTAGGTGTTTAAAAATGCTTGAAGTTCTTCATGATAAAATCTCCTCAGCAAGTCATAATCAATCGAAGCCTCTGTTTGATTTTCTTCCTGATCTTGTCGATCCCGCTATTGAATTTGGTGCTGATTCTAATTTATTGTTCTCAATGATGAATGATCAAACTGGTCCTTTCTCTGAAAATACAATAGAGTATCATTTTGATAATCCCTTAGGGTTCTGAATTAATATAGTGTAATGTATATGTGAATATTTATTTTTTTTAACTGAATAACTGCAATCTTCAGTTTCGTTGTTCGGCGGTCGGAGCTATGCCCCAGACCTCTATGCTCGCTTCGCTCGAGCTAAACCTCAGAATAGGCATAATTTCATGCTCACCAACCTGCCTGAATGGAAGTCATGCTAATCGACTATAGCAGTGTATGACTTGATCAGTGAACCAAATGTGGAGAACTCGTAGTAAAAATAAATGTGGGGAAATAGTGTGGGGCATATCCCCACATAATTTCCTAGTTAGTGAAGCCACTTTGACGTAACGTTAATTCTGTCTATGTTGATATTGATATAGAAGACTTATATAAATAGAAGTTTTTACATGAAAGACAACAATTAAAAGAATAACTTTGACTTACTATTAGTTTTACTACAATCATATTAGCCCGGTTAAGCACTAGAATACGTACTGTACTTCTCGTTTGGTTACTATGTGTATGGAGGCGGTACGGTAACGGAAAGAAGAAAAACAATTTTCAAAAATTCAATTCATAATCGTTAAAAGCTAAGCTAATCAAATATATATTATCAAGTGGTAAGAGATTTCTTTGCTCTTCGTGTATATACAATTTGGACTAGTGCAACACTTCCCAATGAAAAAACTCCAACTAAACCAGCCATAAGCCCAGCTGCACCACCAAAACCAAGATTGGTAAACATATCGGGGAAATAAAAGGGTCCAATAAAACCTAAAACTTGTCTCCATAAGTTTATGAATTGACTAATCTCAACTGATCGTTCATAGTCAACATCAATTGCATAGGTGATTAAGATGGTGGTAACCATTTGATTACCACAGGCTGCAAAGGCAGCTCCAATAAGAGGAGTAATATTCCAGTGCATAGGAGCAGCTTGTGCTAATCTAACACCCCAGATAATAATACCGAACATAACAAAAACGAAACCGGTATAGGACATAGTCAGTCTATCCTCTATAATTTTAACGCCATTTCTTCTCTTGATTGATGTTTTCATCCAAAAATCAGATAAAGGACCAGACAATAATTCACCAATGACTGAACCAATTAGAATGGAAATCATTTGCAGACCAATTCCTACTGAGTCAAGGCCAAACTTCTCACCAAAAACTTGAGGCATCTCGACAACTAATACTATATTGGCATAACAGAATACAACAGCATATGAAACAGCAGGAACAAGTACTCTTATTTCGGCCATCTCCTTAAGAGGAGCAACAAATTGCCTCCAGGTTAAATCATGAGAAGCCTTTGATTTGACCCGGAATAAATTGGATGGTTCATCATTAATATAACCATCACGAGCCCACAAAGTATCACTTGAAATCACCCATCCCAAGAAACCGACAAAGTTCATTATAGCAAAAATGAAATAAACCCATTTAATTTCGGCATATTTCACGACAAAACCCATAACGAAGGGTCCCCCGGGAGTTCCCAAAGTGATCATAAGAGCCCACCAGCCATTCTTACTACCTCTTTCATGACTGAAGAATAATTCTGTCACAATTGCACCACCAACTGAAAGACAAGGTGAGATAAAGGCAGAAGCTAAGATACGAGTTGCCATCTGTTGACCATAAGTTTTAGCAAATCCACCACCCAAATTACAAGCGAACGATCCTAAGGAAGCAATAACTAAAAACTTCTTTCTTCCATATTTACCCATTAGAGGTAACCAAAAAAAAGGCATAATACCAAAAATAAGAATTTGACACGAAGTAAGATAAGAACAAGCAGGAACTGTTACACCATATAATTCAGCCATGGTTTCATAAGCAGGTACAATACCAGCAGCAACAAAAGTAGCACTCATTGCACTGTAAGCTAATAAAAGCAAATGTAAATTTTTCTTCAAAGTCGGCCAATTTAATGGATCTTTGGGATCATGGGATGGCATAGGATCAAGCTCTAGAGTTCCATGTCGTTCTAAGATGTATCCAGTAACTTCAGTTGGCGGAGGATGTTGTTCAGAAAGAATAGAATCTTCATGATAAGAGATCTGTTTCTCGACATCTACATTAGGAGATTTAATTTGAGAGTCACTCATTGTCGCGATACTGAATTATCTTTTTCTTCTGATAATTATTAGAAAAGAGAAGAAAGAATATGATATAGAAAAGATTCTATTATTCGTTTCGAAGTTTACCTGGATCTTGTCTTCTTAAATAATGAAATAAAAAGTTCTCAACTGGAGAACTGGAGTAGATGAAGATGAGACATGAAAGGTTTCGGTTCTATCTACCGATCGCCCCCCGCAAGAGGTGTGGGGTACTTTTCCTCGACTATCATCCGCCCACGCCAGATGCAGTAAGTCGGTGTTCAGCTGGAGTATAGCTAGCGTGTAGCTAGACCAAACCGTGAATGGAAGAGTTCATTGTTTTGGCCGGTAAAGAACAGGAGCTTGGCACTAACCTCTTATATCTTTTTTCGGTTATTTTGTCATTGTTCTGATAAGCTTAATAAAGTTCAGATAAACATAAAGTTCAAATGTCATAAACGGTTATTTTAGCGTGATAAGAATAAATATATAACGGTTATTTAAATTTTCATAACGTTGTAGTCTATCATCAAATCTGTAGTATCCCCCTCTATTTTCCTCGAGATATTCATTCTCCATGGAACATTCCTGAAACAGCGTTGGATTATTTGGGATAACTAATATTTATTTGAAACCCTGGGTTTTCGTGTCTCTGGTTCGTTCGGTGTGTTTTTTTCTATCAATAATTTGTCTAGACACTTAACCCGAAGACTCTCCATCTATTACAGTTAATGTATAGAGTGTGCCTAAAACTTTTACAAAACGGCGGAACATTTTTTTACCCCGCGCAAGTATCTGTCTGTATTTAGTAATTCATTAAGTCTAAAATTGCTTTTTCGGTATATGTGCATACAGTAGTAACGGCTTCGGCAGAGGTAACCCATTCGGTTTAGGCGGAACGATCAAGTTCGGCTCATGCTTCCAGCGTAGTTTTAAGACAAAAACCAGGTTTAGTAATCGAGTGGGGGGAGCTTGTTCCGCTCGGCCTCGACACAACATATGAAACAAATAGTACAGTTAACATCTCCAGAAAAGCCAGAGCTGCGAAAAACCCCGCCTTAGATATGATAGATAGATAGATACAGGATTTTGTTTGGCAGATTATTTTGCAGATAACTGGAGCATTGACCTCCGATATTTGACATTATCATAGATTAGAATTTTGAAATTGACAACTAACTCTACATAAATACTAGTGAAACCCAACGGAGTTCTCGCATCTATCCTAGACGTCTTGGAAATTGAGTATGTACGCGTACTGTACTGTGTCAGACAGAAATCTGACCCTTCTGGCATCCCATTGCGGTGGGAAACCCAACGGCTCCTCCTCCATTCGCTCACTATTGTCATAGTTGTTGTTTTGTTTTCAATTTGTTTACCCCGCCCTGGACTCCATCTTTGATTGAAATTCAGAGGCAACGATAATGTACGAAAATCAACAACTTAATTCTCGGTATTTTTCGAATAAGTAGACAATGATTCAGTTAGAAAAAGACAAGTTGAATCAAACTAATAAATAAATAGATAAGATCCTCCCCCTTTTTTCCCCTCGTCGTAACTAATCTAACTTGTAATAGAAAGGTGCCTAGTTTTTTCGGGCGGTTTTCCCTTGATATGATATTGAGCTCCTGCGATATTAGTCTTAGATGACCTTCTGACCATTAGGTGAGATTCAACAAATAAGCATCCATTAAGACTAGTATAGCAAGAAGTCTAAAGTCATCAAATAAAGATTCAGTTCGAGGTAGCTCCTTTCTTTCTCACTCCAGGAATTTTTTCATATCGACTGGCATAATTATACTATCAAGAAGTTTCTCGGCACTTCATGCCGAAACAATGATGTAGAAGAGGGTCCTACCCCGCTGCAGTTCAGAAATTATAATACGCACAGTACTACATAAGTTATTAAGTAAATATATTGACGAAGCTTAGTTGACAGTAAAAGTATATCTCGCCGTAATCACTTGGAATATTCATATTGTTATTCATAATAAAGATGAATGATCTCCAGCCCATCGAGAGATGAGGTCCGATATGAAGCCAATTCGAGATGAATGCCCTACAAACTGAAATAAAAGGATAGAGGCTATTAGAGACGTTATTTCCTTGAATAGAATCCGAGTTCTCTCATAAATCTATATGCGGGAAAAGTAAACATCTAAAAGATCGACGCTTTGCTGCGGACAAAAAACCCAAAAGCACCTTCGGTATCTTTATCCGAGTTTTTGGTTTTGCTAAATTAAAAGATTTCAGCCGCATTTGGCCTAACGTACGTACTTTTCTTTGTTCGGGGCATTTTTACCGACCAGATATCGGCATTTCTATCCGAGCTTTTACCCCAGAATATTAATTGCCGATACCCCGACTTAGTATATTAAAGCTGTCAGATACCTCTATTTGATGAATTTTTTCAACAATCCAACCATCTTTCTATTTTTTGATTTCCTAATATATATTTGGAGATTTCCCACATCCCCTATTCAAATTAATAACTTACAAGAGTGTTTATACAAAAATGGTTGCAACAACTGGTAAAAAATTCAATATCATAATCTGCGGTGGTGGCTTAGGTGGTCTTGGTGCCGCTATCGGTTTAGTTCAGCGTGGACATAATGTTACAGTGTTGGAAGCAGCCACCGAACTTAATGAAGTAGGAGCCGGTATTCAAATTCCTCCAAACTCAGTCAAGGTGTTAGCTGCTTACGGTGTTGACGATAAACTCAAAGAATGGATCACTAAACCTGCGAATATCAATCTTCGAAGATATGAGACTGGAGAGATTCTTAATGCTACTAAACTTGACCCCCTCATGACTGATACATATGGATACCCTTATTGGCTCATTCACCGTGCTGATTATCAAAAAATCCTTAATGAGGCCGCATTGGAAAATGGTGTTAAAATTAAGAGTGGAGCTCGAGTTGAATCTGTCGATGATGAAACTCGTACTGTTAAGCTATTCGATGGTTCTAGTTACACTGCCGATCTTATCATTGGTGCTGACGGTATTCGATCTCGTGTTCGTGACTCTGCTGTTGTACCTGAAGAAGTAGTTCTCCCTACTCCCTCTAGTAATTGTGCCTTCCGAGCCACTGTTCCTGCTGAAGAAATGTTAGCAGATCCAGTAATTGCTCACTTGATGACTGATATCAATTCCAACTGTTGGATAGGTTATAGACGTCATGTTATGGCATATCCTATTCGTAAAGGGGAAGTTTATAATATTGTTATGTCACATCCAGGTCAAGCCTCTGTTGGAAAATGGAATGAACCTGGTGATGTTGAGGAAATGAGAAACCATTATAAAAATTTTGATCCAGTTGTTGTTCAACTTTTGACTCATGTTAAAACTGTTCTTAAATGGGTTCTAGCAGATTTACCTACTCTACCTCGATGGGTTTCTAAATCCGGCCACACTGTTCTTATTGGAGATGCAGCACATGCTATGTTACCTTACTTGGCTCAAGGTGCTGCCCAGGCAATTGAAGATGGTGCTTGCATTTCTGCCTTATTAGATGAATGTGCATCTGTCGAAGATATCCCCAATGCTATGCGTTCATATGAGAAAAGACGAAAGAGAAGAGTAGAAACTATCCAAAAGGGTGCTCGTGAAAATGGAGTTATCTGGCACATGCCTGATGGTGAAGAGCAAGAAGAACGTGATGCTAATATGAGAGCTAAGCCATTGGACCAGAAGCATCCTAATCAATGGTCTGATCCAATTTTTCAAAAGTGGATGTTTGGATGGGATGCTTTCACTGAGTAAATAGAGGCATGAATATTTTATTACCTTGTTTGATTTGTGATTTTTTTACGTATGATTCTGTATAAAACTTTTTGGATGAATGAATGGCAGTTAAAGCATAAATTAAAGCATAGATAAATCTTAACGGCACTTCTTGTTCTGCCTCCGACCCTTTGCCTCCGGCGGCTGGGCCTACGCCCCCTAGGCTTGCTTTGGTCGAGGTTAAGTAAGAGTCCCGGGCGTTGAACACCATTTGTTTGCCCTGGTGCTCAGTCCCGACCATGCTGCTCTTCGTTCGAGACTGGAGTAAATCAAGCATCTTTCGCTATCAATATAATAATAAATAATAAATAGATAAATAATGATCAGGAAAATCAACTAGTCTTTTTTCTTCAGAATCCATTTGTAGCTATTTCTATCTAAATTGTAAGTTGCATCTTGTAGTTCCCGATTCTGAAACTGAAGTTTATTTCGTGTCCTTGCAATTTGGTGCCTGTGCTTTTGTTTTTCAGCTTTATATTGTATTTGTCTCTCTTCTAGAATTCGATCAATTGAATTCTGTTCTGTATCCTTGAGATGCTCACGATATTCATTTATAATCCCGTTACGGCGATCATCTGGTAAGATATAAAACCGAACATCATCATATAGAGATTCAGGTATATTGCTGTCACTACTATCTATGTGTGTCCATTTTGCTTCCAATAATGCTTTCAAACTGTTAACCCGGTCAGATTCAGATTTTTTCTTCAAAACACTGAATTCTCTATAAAGTTTTTCCTTGTCTTTATCAGTCAATTGAGGAATATCAAATGATTTATCCGATCGGTATTTTCTTTTAAAATCTATATAGAAATGTTTTGGATTGTACTTTTCTCGAACAAACATTAAAAATTTCATAACCGGAGTTTCCGCTATATTTGGCTCATTTTGTTCTTCCTGCTGAAATTGCTGTTTTTCTCTTGCCTCCTGAATTCTTAATTTTGCCCAATGGTCAAAGGCATCAGACCGAGCCTTACCAGTTTCAAGAAAATCATATCTGTCATCATTGATAACTTTATTAAGCTCTACCTCCCATGTTCCATAAGGGTTGACCTGGGCACTATCCAACATATCTTGGAATTGTTGAATTTTTTCGGCAATAGTCATTTCATTATAATCATCATTATACCGCCATTCATGTTCTGCTTCATCTTCATCGAACTCATCATCATCACCAGTGGGAATATCATTATCGTTATCGCTGATAACTTTGTTTTGTTCGTTTTCTTCATTTTCTTCATTTCCTTCATTTTCTTCATTTTCTTCATCTTCAGAATAACTGGGAAGAGGCTGAGCATCCGCATGTGCTTCTACACCTTCTTCACGTGAACTCAACTCAGGATTATCGACTTTCTTTCCTTTCTCATCCAATTTCAATCCTCGAGCCTTTGCTATTAATATAATAATTTCATCTTGATCCATTTTTGTGATATTTTCTAAAACCTCTTCAGGAGCATTCCACAATGACTGTTTAGTCTCTGTATTATGAACAAACCACCTTCCTGATTTTAAAATGACTAGAATCCAATTATTCGAATTCTTAATTTCAAGTTTAAAACGAGGAGTATCTCGAACACGACTACGACCGCGATCATGATCACGACCACGGTTATTTTCAAAAGATCGTTTGTTGGAACGAGATTGTTGTTCAAGTATTCTTCTATCACTCTTTGGTCCCTTAGGAAGTTTTACTTCATCTTCTGCTTGTTGCTGTTGTTGTTGTTGCTGTTGCTGCTGCTGCTGCTGCTGCTGTTGGTGACTTCTATTCCTTCGACGTTGTTGATCATTATTCTTGGGACCTTTAGGAAATTTCATTGTATCCTCTTGAATCCCTAGTTGCGTCTCCAAGGCCTGGGGCTCTCTATCATTCTCAGCTAGCCCTCGAGGACACTCCAATTTAGTCTCCAGTGTTTCTTGATTCCTCACATTCTGATTCGAGGTCTTATCCTGTTCCTGGCTTATAATTGATTCAGATCCCACAACTGGTCTTTCATATGTGGATCTATTGGATTCAGCATGGTAATAATAATAGTGACCAGAAGGTGCCAGATGTCGAGTCCATCCAGGCGGTAACGACTTCTCTTCTTTAGAATATGACATTCGTATTGAATAAGAAAGATGAAGGCAAGAAAACAAAAGAGGTAGAGAAGATCTGATCCAAAAAGATTATTTGTATTGTGTCAAAATCTGTCACTTATTTATGAAGTGCACTTAACAGCAATATGCTAATAGAGTGGATATTTAACAACTTAATCACTGTAAATCAGGGGGGTCAACTGTTATTTTACTATATCATACTAAATTTTTAATATAATCATAATACTTCAAATATATGAGAGCTTAGTGAAGGAATTAATTAGTTAATATTTGGAAAAATTTAATACAGCAGAGTAAAGTAATTGTAGTTATTATGGTTTGATAAAATATGCTTGTAAAAGATTATTAGGGTTCTCCGCCCTAGTAGGTCTCTGCCTGGGAATCGATATCGCGATCGGCTCAAACTTCCTGGCGCCGTTCTGGAGACCTCCAGGCCTCGGAACTCTATTTTGTTAAATTAGCTAAACTAGTGGACCTATCAGATCCCCGATTCCCCATGGCTGAATTAGTGACCGAATGACGTAGATGAGAATCTAAAAGCTAGGAGGTGATGATCCTGGAGATCTATCTAGATAGCCGCAGATCTCTCTAATTAATTAATTACATAATTAAGGTGGTCTGTGCGCTGACTGCTGTTGTTACTGCCGTGTCAAACCTTAACGTACGTACCAGATTTGGTACGGCTATCGCGCTGAAGCCTGAAGCTTTAAGCCTTAACTTAACAAGTCGTGCACGTCAGGCTCGTTTGGCTCGTAAAAAATTTTAAGCAATGACCGAGAAAGAGGGCGTCGATGTATTCGCGCCGCAACATTCCGGTTTTGTACAGTACGTGCTTCGTCGTCCTATCTCCTTTCTATGTACATACCCTCTTGTTAATAAATAATTTATATCGCATCTAGATATAATCGGTGGTCATATTTGGTATCTTGATAGTTTTCGACTTTAGAGGTGAAAATATTAGTGCAATAAGAATATCTACAGGACAAATTATCAACGAGTTGATCTAGGGGGTTGGGTGTAATATAGTTTAGTTGTTTGTATTTTAGTTAAGATCTGTCCTTGGCTTATTTTTATTTTTGGTTCCTAAGTTGCTTCAAATTGCTTTAAATTGCTTCTAGTTTATCAACTTGCTCCAACTTGCTCCAACGTGCTCCAACTTGCTCCAACTTGCTTCTAATTTATCAACCTGTTCTAACTTGCTCCAACTTGCTCCAACTTGCTCCAACTTGCTCCAACTTGCTCCAACTTGCTCCAACTTGCTCCAACTTGCTCCAACTTGCTCCAACTTGCTCCAACTTGTTCTAACTTGCTCCAACTTGCTTCAGTTCACCATGACTTCGGTCCTTAATAATACGATTCTTCCTGAGTCTTCCCTTGTTGAAACATTCTATTCAGTAAGTTCATACGCTCCTCAACTAAATATCCTTGAAAAATTATGGGCTAGTTATTACGTTTATATGTCAAATGATGTACTAGCTACAGGACTTTTAATGTTTGTTCTTCATGAAACCCTGTATTTCGGTAGAAGTTTACCGTGGATAATTATTGATTGTATTCCATCTTTGAGAAAATATAAAATCCAAGATTCAAAAGAACCAGATTTTAAAGAACAGTGGGAATGTATGAAATCAGTCCTGTTATCTCATTTTCTGGTCGAAGCATTACCAATTTGGGGATTCCATCCTATTTGTGATTATTTAGGAATTTCTATTGCTGTACCATTTCCTGATATTAAAACCATGGCTATTCAGATCGCAGTATTTTTCATTTTTGAAGATACTTGGCATTATTGGCTGCATCGTGGTTTACATTATGGACCATTTTATAAATATATTCATAAGCAACATCATCGTTATGCTGCTCCTTTTGGTATGGCTGCTGAATATGCTCATCCTATAGAAGTTGCTTTACTTGGTGTTGGTACAGTTGGAATTCCTATTTTTTGGGTTATTTTGACTAAGAATCTTCATATGTTTACTGTTTATATTTGGGTTGCTTTACGATTATTTCAAGCAGTTGATGCTCATTCTGGTTATGAATTTCCTTGGTCATTACATCATTTTCTACCGTTTTGGGCTGGTGCGGACCATCATGATGATCATCATAGATACTTTTTGGGTAATTATGCTTCATCATTTCGATGGTGGGATGCAATTCTTAATACTCACCCTAAGACTCAACGTCCTAAGAAGGATTAGAATTGAAAATATGTAGAGTGTACAACAATATACAATATAGACTTTCTGGAAGTTTCTGCTCATAATATTATATAATAAAATAATAAAATATTAAGAAAAACATTGTATCTGAACCTTGGGCACTTCAGTTCTGGGTGCTATTGATAGCTTCCTGCCCGTGAGTCCCTATCGTCTTGCTTCCGGCGGCTGGGACGTAGCAGGTAGGATCTACGGGGGTGGCTCAGTTGGAACACACGCAGTCAATGACACTGTCACACACTGGCTTCTGACTGTCTGAGACCTCTTTAGTGCTATAAATACTTTTCGTAAGTAAAAGAAAGAATTTCAAATAAAATGATCTGAAATTTTCAGGGGAAATTCCACTGACCAATTAATTAGTAATCAATCAAACATTTGATTAGTAATTATGCATGCAAACTATTTATTTACCCGGCTTCTACATAGAATAAGCAGTCAAAAATTTTCACTATATAAAAGAGCAAGGGCCTTCTTTCGTGGACTCTTTCTTTTCCAATTTTTTTTTTGCTCAAGTTGTAGTAATAGTAGTAGTAATAGTAGTTAGATATTCTAATTATTTTAATAATTTGCGTATGGTAAGTAAGTTTTCAATCCTTTCTATTAATATCTTCATGATGAAAAAAATTCTCACAGACCTGTTCCAATGCCTTAAAGGCTATGCGGATACTAGTTATTGCCTATTTCTGATTATCAATGTTATATTTATTGGTATTTTGTCTTATTATTGGATGATTTTTACTAACTGTTATTTTAGATTATCTCACACACCATATAATGATTTTTAAACAATATAAATTACACAATGACTTTTTCTTCGTTAACGATGCTGTTGGTCTCTAGCTGACACTCTTCTGCGTCCAGCGCTGGGGTAAGCCCCCAGACCACATAGCTCTTGCTAGCTCTCGCTGTGCTGTAACAACTATGGGTCTGAGCCTTCAGTCTCTACTATAACTCCTCTGTCAAAACCAGCCATTTATTCTCACTGTCAACAGTTCAACCGATTCCCACGCCTCTCTGAGCAGAAGCAATTCTACATAGAGGTCTTATATATCAATTTATTTGCTACGAAGATAGAACAATTCATAAGTAAACAATAGTAAACAATAGTATACAATAGTAAATTATATATCACTATAATAATAATAATTATGAAAAAATATTATTTGATATGCCTAAACCTCGATATTACAATATATTCTCTCCTGGTCCTAACCCTCCCTGAAATTTCAATGGATTTCCTCAGACTTCATTCATGTCCACCATTCATCCGTACTTCATGTTGAGATAGATTCTAGTGAGATAGTCTTTTAAATAAGAATTTCTTCATCTAATTGTTTGAATCAGATATTCACAATGATAAGGTTAACAACGCCAATCATTCACTGTAAACTCTTGGGATATGGTCCAACTGTATCGTTTGTTCAATCATCACTACTAAAATCAAATCATAATTTATTAACATCATCATCATCATCACGTTCACTTTTTTCTAGAGCTGCTAAGACTATAAAGAAAGAAGAACCTAATGAATCACCATTATCTCAAAATAAATTTGAACCACAGTCGGTATCACCGCCAGTTGACCCTCTGAAAGCTATGGAATCTCACCCAGCAGTACGAAAATTCCCTAAATTTATGCGTAAATATGCTGTAAGGTTCGTCAATGCTCCAATTTCTCATGTCACATCGTTTCTAATCCTTCATGAGATGTCAGCTATTGGTCCTTTATTTGCACTATGGACTTTATTCCATCATTACGAATTTATACCTCTTGGACTTCCCGACTGGCTTGTTAGTAATGGTCTCAGTTTCATCAGAGCTTTGGTAAGTATAACTAACAACCCGAGGTTAAATTTCGCAGAGATATGACAGGAATTCACCAGTTCTTTGGGACTAACAAATATTTCAGGCAGAGAGAAATCATTGGGAGAATATTACTGTTGCAGCTAATACATCAAGAATAATAATGGAAGGCGCAGCTGCTTACGCAGTGGTTAAAGTTCTTCTGCCATTACGAGTGGCTCTATCATTATTCTTAATGCCATGGTTTGCTCGCGTTTTCGTATTACCAGTTACAAATTTATTTTCAAGGCTTTTTCCCAAAAAGAAGAAGACCACCGGTCCTAAGAAAGAGGATGAGGATAAGGAATTATTAGATCAGGCATTGAGTAGTGAGGTGAAGAAGAAGGAACTTGAAGATAGTAATAGTAAGAATCGACCTTCTCTATAGTCCTATGGCATAGATTCAATAGGTCACATTTATAAATATATTTACATAGCTAGCTATATCTCATTACCTCGCTTAATATATTGATATGGTTATAACCTGAAAGATTTTCCAGACAGCTAACTGAAACGACGAGTCAGGATGTATATCCTTCTAATTACACTATCCCTCACTACATCTAACGGAAGCGCACTCAAAAACAGGATATATTTGATCTTGCCCATTATAGTAGAGAACTACTATATCCAGCTCAAAGTTATTTTATAGAAGAGAATAACTGAGCGAGGCAGAAGGCGGTAGAGTAAAGTAGAGGTAGAACTTGGAAGAATCAAAAGAAAAGGAAAGGAAGGGAAGGGAAAGGAAAGGAAAGGGAAGGAAAGGAAAGGAAAGGAAAAAAGCGATTACGAGTGTGAACAAATCCATAGATCCATGGTAATTAGTTTATTAGCATATCTAATATAGTGATCCAAGCGGTGCGAACAATAACATCAAAGTCGAACAAACAAACAAACAAAAACCCGAATGTTCAATAATTCACAATCAACATCAAGACAATTCGAACTACGCCCAGCCGATAGATAACTACCTGAGGTAGATTGATCGAACTGGAGGCAGGTAATGATTAAATCCAAGAACAAACCAGTGTTAGGATATCGAAAAAAAAAAAAAAAAAAAAAAAAAAAAGAGGAAAAACTTCGACTGAAACTTTTGGACTCAAGAATTCTTATAGGGAGACCACCTGCTGACTAAGTTCTTATGTAACCCAAATTTTTATTGGGATTAAACAGCCGTGCAACCACTTAGCTAGCTAGCTAGCTATAGCTAGGCTGGCCGCCCTAGGACTTAACAGAAAACTCGTTGAAGGAGCCCGGCTGACCCCTAGCTAGTAGCTACTAGCTAGTAGCCACTAGCCAGCATGTCCAGTCCCCTGTCCCCCTATTTCTGACAGCTGCATAATGATTAATAAGTAAATCGTTTCGTTCATCAGATCCAAATCCATCAATAGACAGTAACATGGCATTTGATGAAATATGGTAATTAGAACGTGTGCTGCCTTTAAAAAATCGTAGGTGAACTAAGGTTACTTTTCAGCATAAGACTCGATGATAAGAGTCTACTACTCTACGGATCATCTTGGATTGTCGGCCGCAGTGAGATCTTGTAGATTCTTAGAATCTCGTTTATCGTGTGAAATATTAAAGGTTAACTGTTAAGGGATTTTATTACAAGGTTTATTTATTTACTACATGTGAGTTATTTATTAACTTACTTGATCGTGGTTAACCATTGTTATTGATCTCAGTTCTTATGATATATATATTAATCAATCTCTATTTCGTATATTTCGATATATTATAATTCTCTTAGAAGTCTTATATTTGTCTCTGTAAGACTGTAACTGGTATCTTTTATCCGGATACACCTAATCTTTGGATTAGGATAGGCCTTAGATCTCTAATAGATCCTTGGGATCTACAAGCTAGGAGTCTCTCAGTCTGGGTCTGCGCCGCAGCCACCGGTAGCTCCCGAATGGAGTGATATTAAGTAACTTATGACTAAACATTTAATCACGTGCCTCTCCCGCTTTTTAAATTGACTTAAACTCGAGACTTTCTCTCTTTCAACTTCAGTATCTACTTTCATTCTCTTATCTCTTCATTTTCATGGGTAATATCCTTTCTATTTATTGATCTATAAGTTGATCTATAAGCTTATTTGAACGTCATATTAAGTCTTCACAAACCCAGTTTGGCCTTATTGGTCATATTTGGGGTTTCAAAATGCAGGTCAATCGTGGAGCATTCCTTTTAATGTTTATATTCTTTATGGTATTCACACCAGCGGGTAATCCACCGAAGTTGATGTCACCACAGGAAAGAGCACGACTTAATCAATATTTTGATCTTCATAATCATCAGTTGGAAGTTCTTCGTAACTCAACTTTTGAGAGTGGATATGGAAATTTGACTGGATTAACTAAGGAATATCCTGACAATCCATCTAAACCTGGATCAATAATACCAAAGGAAATTTTTGAAAGGGCAAAATTAATATGGGATTTGGAGGGGGATAGTGGTAATCATAAAACTGTTGAGTGGGGTAGTGATGGTGGTGATGTAGTGGTTGAAGTGGCTGAAGTAGCTGAAGAAGATGGCCATAAGAATGATGTGAGAGATATTAACGTTAATGATTTTGATTTTAATAAAGAACATAGACAACATAAAAAAGATATATCACATAAACCACATGAACCACATGAACCACATGAACAACATGAACAACATGAACAACATGAACAACATGAACAACATGAACAACATGAACAACATGAACAACATGAACAACATGAACAACATGAACAACATGAACAACATGAACAACATGAACAACATGAACAACATGAACAACATGAACAACATGAACAACATGAACAACATGAACAACATGAACAACATGAACAA
>JAJMIF010000094.1:0-27003 GCA_030583505.1 Sugiyamaella castrensis
ACATAATATTAATAGCTATCAATAGTGAAGACGTCAATGTCGCTGTGTCTTTCTGTGTTCACCACCACATCATTTAAGGAAAGAGGAGATCAGGACTGGATCTATCCAAAGATTGGATTCAACTGAATCGAATTAGTTTTGAAGGTAAGGACCACTTGAGGAGGAGATATCATTTACCTAGTGTTGAAGTTGAATATATTAGTATAATCTCTTTGTCATCTAATATTATGTGCGTATTTGAATATTTATATGCCTGTGACGCATAGCAGACCACTTTATGAAACTAACCAATCAGCCTAAGTTACTTGTGAAACTTTTTGGAACTTGACGCTTGAATTCAAACCTCTTGGGAACGAGTACATAAGCATATATAAAAGTATTAACGGTTAAACGTAAAACCTAGAACCACCACTACATTAAGCAGATAAAAAGTAACTACTAGCTCGGGTAGGGCGTACTTATCCGATTGGTCAACATCCATTCCGGTATAGCAGGGAGATGGTCAGATCTGACAAGTCGTGGAAACTTACCAATATATGAGAAGAGGTAATACTGAGGCTAGGCTCAGGCTCAGGATCATACTCAGGCGGCTCAAGCTAAAGATAACCCGTCACTCAAGACAACGACAAGCTAATATATTAAATAGTACTTTTTAAGATTAGAATAATTTAAGAATAAGAAAAAAACAGACAAACAAACCCGAAAACAACAAAAAAGCTACCAATTCAACGGTCAATCACAATTACAATCAAACGAGCAAATACATAAACAACCAACAGAATCAACAGTTACTATTCAATATCCAACCCAACCAATCAAAAATTTCACACACAAAACAATCACTTAGTAGAGCTAAGATGATGTCCTGCCTGAATAGCTTGAGATAAAGTCCCACGATTACTACCAACTCCACGTCCCCGACGACCACTAGTAGAAGTAGTAGTGGGAACATGTTGCTGTTGCTGCTGCTGTTCCTGTTGCTGTTGCTGTTGTTCGGCTGCTGCAACCGCAGCTACAGCGGCAGCAGCAGTATCGGAATTGTCAACAATTTCTCCACCTTGTTCAGCAGCCGCCGCTGCAACGGCTGCAACAGCTGCTTCAGCATTACCAGCATCGATGTCACCTTCTTGCTTTGATTTCAATTCACTATCAACATCAGCCATAGATAATAAAGTAGGTTCCTTAGGTCCTAAAATGGCATCAGTAACGGTCACAGATCGACCCTTAGCACCATTCTGAACAATAACTCTCCCAGTATCAACCTTCCATTCAGTAGGACGGATAGATTGAGCACATCTTTCACAATGTTCAACAAAATGTTTAGGTGAAGGGAACATCTTTTGACAAGAACGGCACCATCCACTATCAGATTGTTTAAACTGAACAAAATGTACTAAACGTAAATGACGTTTTAAAACATCTGAACGATTAAAAGCTCCACCATTACGATGACAAGTAGGATCAGTTTGCCAATAAGGACAATGGAAAGTAGGTTTTTGATGAGATCTTAAATGACGACGCTGATCTGATAGTCTTGTAAATGACCAATGACAATTTTCATAAGGACAAGCGAAAGGACGTTCACTTGAAGTAACTCCAGGAACAGGTCTACCATTTGTTCTAGTAGTGGTAATACCACTACCTTCACCCCCTTCTCCCTCTCCCTCTCTTTCACCACCATCAGCATCAGTCTTCCGTTTTCTTTTAACAACACGTTTAGGTTTACGGCTAATTGAACTAGCAAAATCTTCACCATGTTGACTAGGATCATAAAAACCAAGCGCAATACCATCTGCAGGGAAACCAGGACCACCTGGACTACCACCACCAGGTCGACCAGGATAACTAGGGAAAACTACTTTACCACCAGGACCCGTTGTATAGACAGGGAAACCAGCCATGGCAGCAGCAGCAGCGGCAGCAGCGGCATTTGTTGAACCTCCTGGAGTTCCTGGAGGTTGTTGACTTCCTGCTGCTGGAGGAGTACCTCCTGTAACTCCACCAGGAACACCAGGGATTCCTTGTTGGCCTGGAAGATAATAATAAGGATATCCATTATAATAAATTGGGTAAGGTGCAAATTGGCCACCAGGAAGACCAGCACTAGCATCTTTTCCAGCATCCCCCCCTGTATTACCATCTTTACTAGATGAACCACCATCTTCACCACCATCCTTGGAACCACCACTACCTGCTTCACCTGCTTGTTGTAATAAAGCTTCATTAGGAGGAAATGGGACAGGACCATAACCATAATAAGGAGGGAAACCAGCAGCAATATAAGGTCTGGCTGCTGCTTGCATACGTTCTTCTTCAGTAGCAGATAAAAGATTAGCAATTGAAGGACGACGAACACCCCCTGATCCTCCACTATTACCGCGAGTCTTTTTTGATGGAGGTGCCGCAGTTTCTTCTTCAGCATTAGCTTCTTCTCCATCTCCATCTACATTTGGCTGTTGCTGTTGTTGTTGTTCACTATCAGCTACAGCAACTGCTGCAGCAGCCAAAGCAGCAGCTGCTTCATCGCTTCCTTTTGTTGAGTTTCCTTTAACTTTCTTTGACGAGGAGGATTTTTTTCCTTTAGTAGGAGATAATGGTGGCTGTTGTTTAGCAGCTGCCTCTATTTGGGCATTAATACCATCAACATCAACAACCTCAGCAAGATTAGCTGCTGCTTCAGAATCTTTAGCCACCAAAGCGTCATCAACTAGTTTATTATCGTCCGTGGCATTTTCTTCTATATCCTTTTTGTCTTTTTTCAAATTAACTTGTTTTCGAACCATCTTGATATAGATATAACAGAAAAACTTTTTAAATACTATATAGTTAGTTAATGTATTGCAGGGGTTGAATCAAGACCCATTCACCACGCCAAACATATCACTACGAAAGACATTGATAAGGTTTTCTCGCCATTGCCGTAAGTAACGATGCGAATCTTGTCTGCGTGTACCAGTCCACTCAGCTGGAATATTGAACCGCTGGAAATGAGACGGTTTCGATCTTCTTCGTAGCTCTCTTCGTCGACCCCAGGCGACGCTTCTCATCAGTTGACGGTCGCCGCGTCCGCCGTAGTAAATGTCAAAGAAGATCATAAAAATAGGATGAATCAAACCATAGCAACCGCCATAGAAACCGTCAACAATTCCTTCAAGAAAGACAAAAAAAAGAAAATAATAATAATAAAACAACGGCCATTATTATATAATCGATTCATCACTTCGTTCCTTTTCTCTTTCTTTCAAGCTACAATTATTTCCTTGCTCTTGGCTATCTCTCCTCGTCTTTCTTACCTTAAAAACTATGCGCATTCACCTTTGAAAATACGCCGCATGAGGCAAATAAAAAAGAAGAAGAGAAATTTGAGCCCCAAGCGGCGGCTGGGGCGTTATTTATAAGAAAATCTGACCAGCCCTCATTTCAAGGTAAGGGTGGTTTGAAATAGCAACTGTACTGTGATATACACGCCTGGACATCAGAGAATGTGTACTATAGTTAATGAAAGCTGAATTCGGAATGCGGCGCTATGCGGCGCTCTGCGGCATCAGCGGCAGAATTTTTATGCGGCTTTTGCCTTCCTGTTGAAGTATGTCCGCGCGTTTATCACACTATAACTGACGGTTAACTAATGGTTAATATTTCAACAGTTCCAGTGAGCATGCGGCGTGGTCTAATTAAGATCATTCCATTTCCCTTTATAGTTGGTATCTAACCAAAAGTGGTACGGTACAGATAAGGGACCAGCAGATCAAGAACGAATTTGGCTTTGAATCCAGTCAACGACCGTTACCAGAATCCAGAATTGATAAGTTAGCGGCTAATGTTATTGCTAATGGAAAAAAAAAATCAAGAGATAAACCTTCACCATTTAATAAAGTTCAGTATGGAAGGTTAATGAGTCGAATGAGAGAGCGAATCAGTTGTCGACAGCTCTTAGTGATGATTGATAACACGGAGGTAATTGAAGAGCGAAATATTGATCTTGATTCCATTGAAATGACTCGTTGTCTTTCCGTTTTCAACAGATGTCAAGAACAGAATAATATATACATATCTGCGTTCATCTACATTTTAGAATCGCCAGAGTGAGAAAGAGAGTGTGTATTCATGAAGAGGCAACCCTCCTCGTAGTTAGCTTGCATTCTTGCTCGATGTGTATGTAGTTTTATTGTTCTATTGTTAGATGAAGCTTCACTGTTGTTGTGGCTGCACTGCCGACCTCATAGACGATTCCAGAGCATTCTTCGTATGCTTACTTAAACCCATTACGACCTAATCTCGAGCGAAACGAGACTAGGGGTCTGGTGCTAGGCACATGCCCCAGCCGCCTGAGGCAAGCATGCATGCAATATCCCGTTGTCAACTTCACTCAAGGGAGTAGCGAGACAGACGGAACGGCATCGATCGATTGACATCATTATTTATTCCCCACCTGGTCTTTAACTTTCATCCATTCCGATGAGCTAGCAAACATATGTCGATCTTTGCATAAGATAAGGTCTTAGGGTCTATATATTCTCGGAGAAAATCAGTTAACTACAAATGTTACTACATAACATCACCACGTTCTTGAGGAAGAGTCCCGAGTTAAGCGAAGAGTTCCGATATTAACCGAATAGTTGGTTATATGATAACCCATCCAACTTTAATTCAATCTTTCACACTTACAGCAACCACAGATCCCGTTCCCAAGACTCTAAATCTATCTATAACGTGATAATATATTTTTGTCAAGCAATTAAAAATGTTTTTATTATTAGTATGGTTATGTTATGCTTTGCAGTATCCTTCCTCTTCTAACATCTTGCTCTACCCCTGAGACCACTACCTTTATATCTAAGTCCCTTAATAAAATTAGAATTAATCACTCGAATAGATTTTACAAAAACGTGTAAAAGTCTACCAATATAGAAAGCTAGATCTGATAATGAAATTGTTTCCGGGTTATTATGGGTCACCACAACTATGTTTCTGGGTCTGCTTATCACATCATTCTTACGACGATTCTTCCTATTATATTCTTTATGACGATATGTACTATGATTTTTCATTTGAAGAAAATATGGATAATTGTATCCCTCTTCATGTGTTACGTCTGTCTTCTATGTGAGATGGGATTTATTACAAATTGAAGGCTCCAAACTTTCTGCGCCAACTTTCCCAACTAACCTCCTCGCCTTCCATGGCTCAACACACATACCAAATGAGACTTGGAATATTGATACTTTTTTCCAAGTTGCTTTTCCATTATTCCTCTATGATGATGTATTTTGAAGGTTAAACTGATGATTATCGTTACGAGATTGAAATTTTTTAACTCACGTCAAGTTATACAGATCTTAATTAATTATTTCACATAAGATTAAATTTTTTTTTTTTGACAGATCTCGCTAACGGTTAACTGGAGCCGTCGGTCATAGAATTATTTCTTAAATAACGTCCATAATATTGAGCAAATGACTTGGTAGTTAGAAACTTTCTCATAACGTCAGGTTAGACATTCACTGTCTGATATACAGACTGAGATAAGATCTTCACCCCGCAAGCCCTTGCATAAGCCGCATAGCCGTCAACTGTCCTATATAAACGGATAACGCCTCCGTGTTGTATAGCCAGCCATTTATTATTTTTAAACTGTCTTAATAGTTACATTGCTATCATAATTTCTCTCTGACCTTATTGATTTTCTTTTTGTCGACCAACTTTTTCGCAATGACTAGGCTTATGTCGTTTCGTTTATATAGTCATAATATCAGATACGACAATCGTAATCCTGTTGTTGGTGAAGAACTTTGGGAAAAACGTAGAGATCTTTCTATCTCTAGTATACGGTTTCATGCCCAATCAAATACTTTCGTATGCCTCCAAGAAGCTTTATATCACCAATTGATTGATATTATAAATGGTCTGAATGAACCAGAAACTCATGGTTCATGGTCATATGTTGGGGTTGGTAGAGACGATGGTCGAACTAAAGGCGAATTTGCTCCTATTCTCTATAGAACTGATGAATGGAAATTGATTGATTCCAAAACTACTTGGCTTAGTGAAACTCCTGATATTCCTAGTAAAGGATGGGACGCAGCATTACCAAGGATCTTTACATGGGCGAGTTTTGAAAATAAATTGCATAAAGGTCGAACTAATATATTTAATACTCATTTTGATCATGAAGGTGTCACTGCTAGAGAGGAATCTGCTAAACTTATTGTGAACCGCATTCCATTATATATTGGTTCATCACCGGCAGTTTTAGCAGGTGATTTCAATTCTACCGATAGTGATAATGCATACTCTGTGGTTGCTCAGTCATTAAAAGATGTATCAAGATTAGTAGTAGAACCTGATCGGTATGGTCATCTTTTACACTCCTATACCGGCTTTAATGACAGGGAGACACCCACTAGAATCGATTATATCTGGGTTACGAAAGACGCGATTCCTGTCACTTATGCAGTATTACATTCAAAATTTCATGTCAGATTCAGTGATCATCGTCCAGTAATTGCTGATATTCGACATAAAGCATAAGATAACACAATTACAAGCCTACATACTATCACTACCATTCTATATATAGTAATAATACAAATTAATCAAACAAAACTTAAAAATAAAAATAAAAATAAGAGAAACCGCAGACTCTCTCTTCAATCACTTAAAACATCACGTCAAACTCTCTTGGAAAACTCATCAAATTGTCCCCAGCCTTTCTGTGTATAGGCTTTAAAGAAAAGTCAGTATGTCAAACAATAGATAAATCAGGCGTTGTCCAATTCGTTCGTATAGGCAAGCCACGCCTCTAGAACACTACGCCAATCAATACTTTACACTTACCATCATTGTCTTCTGAAGAATTTCAAAACAATCATACTCTCCTAGATCGGAAATCGTATCTAATGGTGTATTCATAAACGGAGAAAATCCAAATGGTGTTGATTGACTACGATTTTCATCATCGAAATTAATAGCATCCGTCTTCATTTGAGAAAAATATTTATAACTCATCGAACACCCACCCCATGTCTTAGAATATTCTTGCAGATAATGAAGTAACATATTAAATTCCCTGCTTGTCGAAAGCTTACTCAAAGGTTGAAGTCGAACTTGAACGAAAGTTTTAACAAATATCGACAAACAAAGACTTAGATAATATTCAAAGGTAGGTAATGCTCCACTAGAAGAGTACCTGGCAACAAAGCAAGAAGAAACATTTAGCGTGAAAGCTACTAAGGCTTCTGGAGACAGTAATTTTTCATGACTTCGCAGACTGTCAGAATCCATTATATGAAGTATAGCCGAAAAAGAGAAATAAGATAATAAAAGATTAGCCTTATGAGGAAGAAGTGGAGCACCAGTAGCAGCCTCAGAAGAATATTCCACAAAACTACAATGAGGAGGTAATTGCATAGCCCATACTTCTAATTGATCAGACACCTTAGTGAAAAGACGCTTTTTTTGTTGTTCATTATATTGAGCATATCGAGGGGCATTGGACTCGCTAATTAGTTCATTAACTAATTTGTTGAGCTCATAGAATTGGTTGAACATGGATAAGGTTCTTGCCGGTTCAGCACCACCAGTCCAGGAGTCGTTAGTAGTAGCAGCTCCAATACAGCCATTGTCAAGTCCGTTAGTATTGTTCATATTGATATTCGAGGTAATTGGATTCTTCCATAATTCCCATTCTTCTGCAGTCTCTTCCTCAGGAACATTAAAGTAATTATCCAAAGCCACTTGAGGTTCTCTTCCTAATCGGCCAGAAATAACCGTATCAATGATACAACAACATTTCCAGGTTCGTCGACTATAAACGTTTATATCAGGATTTATATGTAATCCTATAATATTTGCCATTCGAACAGCATTACCTACAATCAAATAACTATTAGACCAATGACCCTTGCCATAGAAATAGAGAGATTGGATAAGAAGAGCTTGTACACTCTCTAGAGAATATTTACAATCTAATGTACAGATTGTTAGATCATGCATCATCCTCGATTTATATGAATCCTGCTTCGGAGTACCAGGCTGCATATGATTTAATCCCATCATAATAGTTGTCCAAAGTAAACATCCAGAACCAGTTTTCTTACTAGAATCCGGTGAATACAAAAGTCGTACTAATTTACTCTTGTCTACCATGGGAAATAAGGTGTGGGTATATGCAAAATAAGTGTCTAATAAATCCATAGCACTATATGATGTTATTAAAGATTTCCAAGTAGATATATCGAATTTCGCCTGAGTTAGTCTCAATCTTTCAAAACTAGCATAAAAGGATTCATCGAATCCACTACTGGGCCCCAAAAATCTTAATTCACTATTTGCAGCGGCGGGATTAGTATCATCTGGTCCATCATCAGGGACCACTTCTCCTTCACGAACGGCATCAGTACCAGTAGCGACACTACCATCAATAGATGAATCCGGCGAGGATTCAGTCTTAATAGTTGTTCCTTTATCATTATTGTGTTGATGAAGGCCTAGAGATCCTGTTATCGAGGAATTGGATCGTATCAAATCTACTCCTGTGATATTACCGGGACTAGTAGAAGGGAATGATGAATTACTAGCATAAGACCCTGGAGTTCCTCCAGTACCGGATATAGCAGAACTAGCACCACTAAATTTACTGCTAATGCCAATATTAGAAATGCCACTAGCACCACGAAAACTATTACTCGCATTAGTCCGGACAGGCATTTCATCAAAATCATCTACTTCTAACAGAGCAAGGATTTGTCCCCTAAATTGTGAATATCTTTCTCGAGTCTCGGAAGGAGTTTCTCTAGCAATTCTTGAAGCCACAGAAGCAACTACTTCGTAACCGTTATCTAATGAATCAATGACCATAGCAACTAATGAAACAAGTTTTTCATTAGAGGTTTCCAATTTCTGAAGAAACCCAGTAGGCACACCTCTTTTCTTTGGGGCAGTGTATGAACATTGACTTTCAGTTGTAATACATGCCTGACATGGCATATTACCATCGCATTTGGCTCTCTTTCTTCGACAAGGATCACAAGCATGACGATTTCGTCTTTTTTTATTTATTGAACCTGGCAGTGGAGGAGGTGGCGGTGGGTATTGGAATTGAGAAGCTGATAAATCTTCTGATGAAAGCATTATGTAGAACGAATCAAGAAAACCAGTATTTGAATCACTGAAATTTAAACAAATAAAAAATATTCGAGATGATATGATTCGATTTGGGTTTTGTGATAACAATTCAGATCAAACAAAAAGAAGCTTATCAAGATAATTTCCCTCTTTGATACAAATTAAGGAATACAATATACGATAACCGATAATCAGTAATCAGTAAAATACTAAGACAAATGCAACTATAATATCAACAATTAATTCTTTTCTCATCAGTTCAACTTTATCGAATATCAAAATAAAAATACGGACGTCGGAAGATATTCTAGGGCTTGGCCGAAGTAATCAAATAAGGTTGAGCGGGGAGTGGGCGGGGAGGGGTAAGATATCGCATGTTAAAGCCGTGCTGCGATTATGCATGTGTGGGGTATATAAATTTAACATTAATTACTTGTTAACATTAACATTAACTACATTAACAACGTTAACGTTAACGTTAATATGGGATTACATATGGGTTGGGTTATTTTTCCTCTTAATGGGAAGGGCGTTGGATATCATGTACAGTACAAGAGAAAAATTCCTGAAGGCACGAAATATTAATTTCACCTTCTGGACTGAATTCATTTATCTGGAAAGAGAAAGAGGACAGGAGAGAGAGAGAGAGAGAGAGAGAGAAGGAAAGGGAAATGGAAAATGGAAAATGGAAAAAGAAGCCGTGGTTAAACCTCGGTTTGGATGATCAATACTTTGGTGGGCATGAACTAAAAAGATGCAATTAGTAACTTATTAATAATGATGCCCTGCCGCCTATGCTGTCAAGGGTTTTTTTTCTCTGTTCCGTAGTGGAGATAGAGTTAGGTGTTACTAAGGCGTATACATAGAGAGAGATATATGTTCATATAATAAAGTTGACATAATCGAGTATTGTTTTGTTTTCATTGGATAACAGAACATCCAGGCCCTTATTTAGCCTTAGCGCTCTATTACTCGTTGCTTCAGTCTGAATCATTAGGCAGATTCTTTGTAATTTATCTATATATATATAACAGGGTTATTTATATACTGTACAGACCAACTATTCTGGAAAGTCTGTTCACATCATCAAAGTATGACCATCAACTGCTTGTTCATCCATCCCAGAGATTAGATGCATGATAATCCGCTCTTGCATCCTCCGCACTATGTACAATGCAAGATCCATAAAAGTTAATCTAACATGGAAGACATCTCTCCATTTTGTTTCTATCTATTGTTTCTATCTATCTTAGACTCACTTAATCAAATGCTAAACCAGATCGTCTTCTTATCAACAGGAATTTGGATTTTCCATATGATTTTGTTCCATTATTTACTATTATTTTTATTCTATAATTTCCAATTCTATAAATAAATCTTGCAATACGCCACCTTAATTCAGCTTAACTTCAGACGGAATAATCTCAGTTTTATATGCAGTTACTGTATTATTAGTACTAATATTCATACCAGAGCCGGATTCATCACCTTCACTAAACTCAACCTTCTCCTTTTCAGCAATTTCATATAAACCAATATTTAAGGCTTCTTCTTCGACCTGCTCATAAGTAAGCAACGGCATTGTTGCTGCAACACGGTAAGCAGGTTTCTTCTCAATATATGATTTGGCAAAGATTATATCTATCTCTTCTAGAGACCGACCAGCAGTCTCAGGATAATAGAAATAAATAATCGGAACAAATAAGAAGTTAATAATTGCGAAGAATAAATAGCATCCCCAACGTGTATTTGTAATGAAAACTGGTGTAAACATTACCACTGCAAAGTTGGACATCCTGTTTGTTAGAAACTGCGAAAAACCGACTGGCACCGGCGGCTGGAGTAGATAACCGACAAAATTATACTTACCAATTGGTGCAGGTAGAAATACCCGTAGCTACAGTCCTGGTTCGATTAGAAATTTCAGGGGGGTATACCCAAGGAAGAGGTAAAATAGTGAATGCAAAGAAAACAATAAATAAAAATAGTCCAACAGCAGCACCTTTAGAATTTTGTTTAGTTTCATCAATAAGACATGCGAAGGAAATGGTAAAAGCAATTCCTTGTCCTATAGCACCAATCATAAACAATTTTCGACGGCCAATTCTATCAATCAAAAAAAATGAAGGAATAGTAGAAATGGCATATACTGTGGCAAAAACACCCCCTAGTAAAAGAGATAATCTTGGAGATAAATGAATTGAACTTTTGAATAAAACAGTAGAGTAATAAATTGCTGCATTACATCCTGTGAACTGTTGAAAAAATTGTGTTGAAGCACCAATAATCATTCTTTTAAAATGTTGAGTCTTACCTCCAGTTAATACTTCTCTAAATCCAACCTGTTCCTTATTATTTCGATTGATGGCTTCGGTAACAAGTCTAATTTCAGCCAAAACATTTTCATCATTAATACCAGTATTATTTAGAGCAGCTAAAATCTCAATTGCCTCTTCATGGCGTTCCCGGGAAATTAACCAACGAGGAGATTCTGGTAATTGCCACATACCAATAAAGAGAAAAAGAGCAAAGAATATTTGGAAAGCAACAGGGAATCTCCATTGGACACTTGAATTGACATAACTCAATCCAAAATCTAGCCAATATGCCACCAATGTCCCTACGGCAATAACTGAACCTTCTAAATTGACTAATCTCCCTCTATTTTCAGCTTTGGACATTTCTGATTGCCAAACAGGAATCGTAGCAGTATTCATCCCGTTTCCAATGCCTGTAATAACTCTTCCAATAACGAATTGTCCAAGACCCCAATGTGGGCCAGACGAGCTACAAGAAATAATAGTTCCTAAAATGATGATAGAAGCACCAAGGAGAACCAATGGACGTCTCCCTATTATTTCACCTCTGAAAAGACAGAAAATAGCACCTGCGAAACATCCCAATTCATAACATGCCGTGACGGCACCTTGAATAACACTTGCATGATTCGTAGTGCCATATGTTGCCGGGAATTCCATATTAAATTGATCACCGGTGATGACACCACTCATCAACCCCTGGTCATAGCCGAATAAAGAGAATCCTAAGGTTGCTACAGCAGTGATGGCGACTCGAAGAGGTCTACCGGTCAAACCAGCCGTTTTTGTCGATGATTTTATACCGTCTTTAATTTTAATCATGATTGAATCAAACGAAGGAAGTAAATAAAACAATGAAGTAAATAAATAAAAGACTAAACGTCTAGATGATTATTATTATTATTGATTTGTTCAATTCTCACTTCACAATATTTTTACTTTGCTCTATTTAACCTTTCGTCTAATACCACTCTCCTTATCAAATTATTTCCATAACCTTTTATATTTTATTGTGAATATCTGTCGAATTGCTCGCTAGGAATTTTTTTCTTTCGATCTTCAAACAATTAAACAAAAACATCATTGATCAACCGATGTCAAGAAGAACATTCAATGTTGTGACATACTTGGTAAAATATGATAGCCATGATGAAGTCATACAGCATGGGAAAAAGAACTAGATAAATGCATACCAAATTAGGAGATGTGCGTTGACAGGCCTGAAATAGGAAGGGATTGCTTAGAAGTTGGTTTAGGAAATTAAAGCTGCTTTGCAGGCTACAAAGCCGAGAAAACTCTAATGCCCCTTAGTTAGGTTAATTTAGAGTTGAAGCTGCCAGGGCAAAAGGGAATTACTCCACTTTTATGCTTTCATTGTCACTGTGCTCGGAGAACGTTTGTGCGGGAGGAGTCTGGAGAGTGTTATGCCTTGGACCCGGTTTATCACCTCGCTTGGTTTATCGATAACGTTACTGTTTTTTTATTTTTATTTTTATTTTTATTTTTATTTTTATTTTTATTTTTATTTTTATTTTTTTTATTTAATTTTTTTCTTTTAAATATTTATTCTTATATCAGCATACACTATCAAGACGTTTTACAATAATACCAATGAGGGAAACCACCAAAAACCCACATACGTATTTGTATTCAGGACGAGTGCTTTTTACCGTCCTTCGGAGTCGAACCGTGAACGTTTTACACGGATACTAAAGCGTATTGAAGCAAAAATAAGGATAGAACAAATAACAACAACGTGTTGCCTGTGCTCTGCATCTATTGAAATTTGCATTGTGGTTCATATCATTGGAGTCTAACTTTACATCTTTACATATTTGATATATAGGACCATTCAAAGCTACTATGTTTCATTCTAGCATATCGGTAACCCCTGTATAGTCTTTGATAGTCAATATTATTGCCCTAAATAACTCTTTATATTTTGCCTCAGACAGCGACCCTGGTCCCCATCCGTGCTTCTCTAACACCGCCTTAAGATTGGCCTGCTTCTGGAAGCGACTTCGATGTCGTAACGTATATAACACATCCCCAATCCCAGAGAATTTTAACGTTGGACCCTGCACAGATCGCTTGGAATCTAACCTATTACAGTCAAAAACATTCCTAATATAGAATGTCATGTGTGCCGTGGCAGCTCTAACGTTAGCTTACACGGAGATCCGGCTTCTTTGTTAAGTTGAAACATTTACTAAAGATGAACATTTGTTATTACAGAGTTGAGTTATTCCCGTCGAAAAAATTTTATCCGAACGAATAGGGGCAAGTTCAGCAAATCAAACTTGGTTGATGTAATCGAGCTTAGTAAGAGAAACTCCTTAACGATTACCAGTTCTAATGAAGATCCTTGTTCACCTTTTTTTTAAAATATCAAACAGAAATCATGCGAGCTGACATCATCGATTTTAGTTCCGCCTTACCTAACGACAATCTCTCGACTAGCTGTCCGCCAGGCCGGACGAAAGAGCCCGAGAGATATTCTAGAAAGCAGCGCCAGACAATGTCTCTCGCGAGAACACACTATTTGGCGCCGCTCCCAGAACCTATAAGACTTTGAGGCAGGTCTTTGAAAGGATAATATGTCGACCTTAGCATGCTCTCGAGAGAGACTGATGGTCGCTCTCCCGCCAGATCTAGGCTGTCTTGATCAACCCCAAAAATCATCCAGCGGTACAGAAGGTATAATTTAAGCGTGTAAAATTTAAATCTATTTTACTAATCATGTGATGCTATTCTAAAACAAACAATAAAACACTATTAATTAATCGTAAACATATGAAATGCAATGCAAATACTGATTTTCTTCGGGGAGATAATTCTATAATCCAGCTTCGAAACGAGTTATGGTTAGATTCCGTTGTCTTGAAGCAGACCAAAAAGCACTATAACTCCATGTTAACTTTTCAGCTCCTCTCATATACCCATCATATCTACTGAATTGTTCACTGATACTACCATCTTGAGCATGATGTTCACGAATTACATCTAAAAATGAATCACCATAGTCTATTATACCTTTTACAAGATTAGCATAAGCTGGATCATTTCTTGAAATATTAAAAGATGGATTACCCCAACCTTCCAATTCACCAACAAATAAACCATAAAAAGATTTTGTAATATTAGCAAATGTTAATTCAAAATCATCAGGTCTAGTAATAAGATGATCAGCTAAAAGATACAAATTCTGAGCAACAGCGGCTGTACATAAAAACCATGGATTACCAGTAGTTACTTCAGCACCATCATAAACATCTTCAGGATACCTGCCAATACCAACACCAGATAAACTATTATTTCTACCTAGTTTAGCAAACTCTTCCAATCTACGAGCATTAATAGGGAATCTGTAACGCATATCATTTATAAGTCTATCAAGAGATGCAATAACTTCATCAGAATAAGGAGGAAAAACAATATCATCATTATCTTGACCATTCCATGATGATAAATCTAAAGCATGAATTGTGCCCAAAAACAGAGCAGCATCAAGACCAGAACGGTGTCGGTAAAAATCCAAAGTCTCAATAAGATGACCAGTAGAAGGATCCCAGTATTTATCTTTAATATATAATCTCAAACTCTGGGCTTGATCTTGATAAAGTTTGGAAGAGAACTCATCATTTAATTGTTTTGCAAATTTGGAACCTTGAATAAGAGCTTTTAATTGAACCATTGACGTGAAAAAATGCATTCCATGAACTTCCTCCCATACATCGAACCCCATTTCTTGCCAATGAAGAACTACGTAATCTAGATCAGGACGAATAACATTATTATAAAGATCTTCGAAATCGAGGTATGATAAAGCATTTTCATTATGACGAATTTCAACATCAATAAAACTCATCATTGTTGATGCACGTAATGGAGGACCGTCTCTTTGAGGACGACCCCAAGTCCCAACAAAAGGAGAGCCATCGACCATAAATTTTGGTTCACCAAGACCGTCTAATGATTCAAAAGTACCACTTGGATTATCAACTCTTTGAATTAGACTTGAAGTATTTAAATAATCATAAATAATACTTTGAAGAGTTGAATTTAAACCCTTTTGATCATCATATCTAGTCACTAGAGAATTGATTGAAATAGCAGCATCTCTTGTCCAAATATAATAATAATTAGGATGAGATTTTGATGGGCTAGCAATAACTTGACCAGGTAATACTTTATGAACATTGTGACCATAACCACCTATATTTGCAATGACACTTTCAAAGGCCAAATCAGTTTCTCTAAACAACCAATCTTCATAATCAACTTCATTAATTAATGAACCAGAGAATAAATTATTATCAAATTGAGAAATGGCCGGAATAATTGGTTGTTGTTGATGCTGTGGTTGAAATTTTAGGAATGGAGGTAAAGAAAAAGGTGTTAATGAAGGTAATGAAGGTAATGATTGTAATGATGGCAATAATAAAGGTAAAGCATTAGTTAATGCTAATGCTGTAGTAGCTGTTACTACTATTAATGGATTCCAAATCATATTAATGGTGATAAAAAATGTATGAGATGTCCTCTGTTGTGTATAGAGGACTGGACTAATTAATTAGGCGTTATAGTGGCAAAAGATAAGATAAGAGATGACGATCAATGGATATAGAGACAAAGAAAGTGTATTAGTATAACGAGACTTTGACCAAGTAATATAAGAACGCACTATCAAAACACCACTTCATAAGTGAAATATCTGTAACATATAACTGATGAATTTTCTAAATTTCTATTTAGTTGAATGAAAGGTAAAAAAAAATTCAAATCAGAACTTTGAAAATACAAAAATATAAATAAACCAAAGAAAAAAGGGGGAACTTCGAACTTTTATTTTCTATTAAGTCCTTAGAATTTCTTCTGTGAATTTCTTCTGTTCCTCACACATTTATATATGACGGAATCCCTTCTACTTTATTTGATTTCTCCCCCCCTCGCTTTAAATTCCAGGGGAAAAATATTTTTTTTGTGGGGTGCTCTAATGACCTCCCTTTTCTTTTTTTTTCTTTTTTTTTCTTTGCTTCATTTTTTTGTTATTTTTTCTTTTGTCCCAGAAAGTTGAGGCGGGCCGTTACTCCAATTTGGTCAGCGACTTCTAACCTTGCATATAAATTGGGGTGACAGTAGTTGCCCGATTTCGGCAGACCTCAGCCATCTGGATCTCGAGACTTTGATCACTCATTTCAATCTCCTAAATATTTTACCAAAGTTTATGGTATATATTATAAAAAATAAGTTATTTCTAAAGGAAGCATCCATTATGACATGATTGGCTCTAAAAATATTTTAATGCACGTGATATCCCGATGGTTTACGAATTGTACTAACATTTAGGTACTTGTAAAACACTTTTAACATGGTTAACACAGACCGTTAACTTAACTGTTAACTTTTAACTAACGCTAATAACATGCATAATTATACATATACATACATCGCAGAGATAAAATATGGGGTAAAAGAAGAAAAAATTTTGTCTCATGCCCCCGCGCTCAAATACCTAACTAGATCAATACTAAAACTTCATGTGACAAAATAACACAAATTAACATGAATTTCTGCACCAGATGACTAACTATTAAAAATAATTGAACAAGGACAGCGTTTCGACAAGGCGTGGTTCACCCTGTGACAGCCGGGGACCCAGACTCTTGGCAGCTTCTACGCGCGACAACCAGCAACCCCAGATTTCTGGATTGTCACATTTCGTACCCCAGATCGTCCTAGAACTCGGGCAGTTAACGCGCAAACACAAGAGAAACAAAGAAGGTTAAGGTAAAAATTTGAACTTGCCCTCGCACTAACTTTAATTAGATAATAATCTGATGACGAAATATAGAGTAAGCAAGTAGCAAAATAGTTCTTGAATTAACTGCAACTGAGGAGAAAAAGAACCCCGCATCTAGTGAAAACAGAGACGATTTCAAATTTAGCAACAGCTAGGGGGTATAAACAGGGAGAAAACTCTAGATTTGTAATATAGCTAGGGTACTAACGTTTGCTCGAGTTTCACGAGGAACGGCTGCGTAACAGTAATTTCTGTAAAACTTTTTTTTTAATGTCATTATTTTGATCACCCAGGATTCAAAACAGATTACCTAGACACGTAACCAGATAGTCATAGGTGATTAGGAAAAAAAACAATTCCCCAGTATTTATGGTACGTAACAATGTTTTCCCCACGCCTCATGCTTCTACACGAAAGCTCTGTCCGTTAACGTTAACGTTACCTAAAGTAACCTGTTGTTCCTGCATGCAGCTTAATATGTCCGCACGTGACACATAACTCATGCAAATGCATAGAACAACTGCACATATGCACGGCTTAATCATTCCATTCGGCAAGATATATCCGGTTAACAGGTTAATTAGATCTGAGCCTCCCCCCCCACGTCTCGAGGCACTCGCCGATTTTCCCTCCGAGACTTCGCGCAACTGTCGCTGGAGGCAGTCGGTTCAGCCAGACTCAATTATCACTACAGCCGAAATACAACTGGATCTTCTCTGCAAAGATCTACCGCAAGAACTACGACCGTGGGATACCGACGAGACCGATTTCGTTACCGATCCAACCCGACAGAAGCAAAATTTTCAGTTCAGAATAAGACTCTAGATGAAGCATGAACCCCTCGGCTAACCTGACAAATAGCCGGATAGACTTCGATGAATCCCGGGATAAGGAACGAGTTGTAAATCCTGCCCAATTTTAAGCTCAGAATAAGACTAACTTGATGAATATCCGAATAGAGTTTTATAAAACTCTGATGAGTTTTTAACAGTACTCATGACAATGTATTCGGTCTAGGACGGATAGCAACTGACTAGCTATTAGCTAAAAGGTAGTAGCAACTGACAATGTATTCGGTCTAGGGACTGATAGCAACTGACTAGCTACTAGCTAAAAGGAAGTAGCAACTGACTAGCTATTAGCTAAGGTTGTGAACCTTGTGCTATTCCTTTTGCATTTCATAACTGATAGAGAACTAGAACAATAATAATAATAATACTACTGTAATTAATAAACAAAAACAAGTGTTTGTTAACTTAACAATTATATGTACAGATATGCATTAGGGCAAGGGTAGAGAAGAAGAAATGGAGGGTCTACACGTGAGAGTTCGAATAGCTGGTCATTTTTGAGTAACCAAAATACCTGCAATCAGTTATTGATTTATTCCTATCTGTCTATAGTCGCTGGAGCGAATTCCTCGGCTCTAACTTTTGCTTCATCCGAAATGCCCTCGTGACCTTCACATATCCGAATTTCTCGGGCGTAGAGAAAGCTAGGGTCTACAGGCTTGGACCCACCCGCCGGAGCCAGGAAGATGTGGGGATGTGATCTGCAGGGACTGGTTATTGACTTTCCACAGAACTCAAAAACACTCTTGATCAGGTAGAAAGCAGTAGCATTGCTTTGTATTACCGTGTTGCATCCCTTGGGACCTGAAGACATTAACCGCTATTATCTATCATATTCTCGGTATCTGAATTAATGTATTAATGTATTAAAACAGTCGAAAGTGTTTCCTAAGAAGGTTGTTGCACTACGACGGTTGGAGCACTACTGTATATTATTTTGGGGTAGGTCGGTAGAGTATATACAATTTCTTGTTAGTTGCACAACTGCAACTCTTAGCTTGGATTATATACTAACAGTTAACGTTAAATTGATGTTAATTAGGTTACCAAATCTCTTTTCTTCTAGCTAGGTCAGGTACAAAATCTTCTGTTAGTTGTTAACTTGGTCGTGTGCTCAACACTATTACTCCCTTGGTTGGGTGGATGATAATCTGGGGACGGACAGAAGTAAGTTAGCGATTTACCGTAGTCATGCATCTGATACGTAGATTAATGTAAATGTTAGTTAGAGGTTAACATAGTTTATACCGCTGCCTATGTTAATTAACGAGACCCCCACAACCACCTAACTGGCTCTGTCCAAATCTGTAAATGAACACAAAGCTAATCATGTAAATTTTCTCATTCAATCCCTCTAATTTTGCGCGTCCCCATTAGAATTTCTAACAGGTCCACGTAGATGACTGAAACAATCCTCATCAAACCACTAGTGATAATTTGAATTATTGTATGAATTTTGAAAAACCTATTTGTTTTAAACTGATTATTGTAGTTTTACTTCTCTGAAAATCTAAAGAATTTCTTAGAAAACGAAAGCAATTACATTATTCTGTGGTTAGGGTACTATTGAATGATTGAATGGATATATGTTACAAACGAGGTGGTATCAGTTGAGGATGACCGTTGACGACTTGAAGTTGACCGTTGTCGGACCGTTGTCTCAATTACTGGAGCAACTAAAATAAGGCACTTGCGAGAAAACATTCGGCAGAAAATATCAAACGTTATATGTTAGTTATTTCCATTTGATAAAAAAACCGCAGGTTGTCAATTTGATTTTGTAACTAATTCCCTACACAATCTCATTTAAAATTACGTACACTTTAAATAATTGAATTAAAACTATTTAAATTAGCCAGTCATGATTTGGTGATGTGGCCCAATATTTTTCACCGGGGTGCTGATAGTAATCCAAACGGGAACGATGATAGAAATGGTCCAGATCAATCAGATTAATCAGATTAATTAGATCAATTCGTTGAAAGCAGATTGGCCGCAATCGAGAGTGCTATAGAAGAGATTCTAAACCAATGCATAGAGAATAAAAGAAGATAAAAGATGTCTCTGTCTGGTATGGCTCATTCCGACCGTACTGGAAACCCACATGGACCTATACCTATTGTACCTATGAAAAGAAGACGAGAGGACGGCGGGGGAGGACCGAGCACGCTTCGGAATATGCATCAACCTTACACTGATAAGAGCTTGACAGAGGAAGAATTCGTAGCAAAGATAGTTGAAGAAGGACCGTTTGTTACTGTCGCGGCGAGCACAGTAGAAGATTACGTTCCAAAACTGCGGAAGTTCATTGAGTAGGCCAAGAACTCGGCTGACATAAGATCGAAATATCCGTAAATGGTTACAGGTAGAAGGGCATTAGTGTATGTGAAAGAACATTACTCCCCATCAAATTCTTTCAGTCAGAATCAGCAAAAATTGGCTTGGAAAACCATAGAAGGCATAACAGATGCGTTATCAAAGCTTGAAGTGTTGCAGAAATCGGTCTTCGGTTCTGGTTTCCCAGACTTGGATGATGATATTGCGCCCCGCTTGCGGACCATCAGGAGTTAAAGCAATTCAAAAGAATCGTGCAAAACGAGACAGACACATTTAAGCTATTAAATGGAACTGATAAAGGTACGGGTACTGCGCGAGACGGATATGAAATACGCGAGCTTGAAACATTGGGACACCTGGCGTTGTTAAAAGAGCAAGAATTCAATCTTTGGGTGTCATATTATTATAATATTATAGAAATTATTACTGTTATTATTACTGTTATTAGTTTTAAATAAAAAAGGGTCCTCTCATTTAGACCCAAATAGAATCTATTATGTGTCATACCGTCGTCACAGGTGTATGCACCTCCGGCGACTACGCCCCAGATCCCTAGCTAGCTCTTGCGTAAAAATTCACGTTGAATGCTCAGGCAAAGCACCACCCCGTCGGAGACTCTGGGGCAAAGCACCAACCACGGGAGGCTGATAATCGATACATCTCTTGCTGTACCGTCACCATTATAATTCTCAGTTCTGTTGTCTTGTAGTATTATCGTAATTCCTGACTCTAAATTTGAGCTTATTTGACTCAGAGTCTATACTACAGAGGTATGCATTAACTCAATCGGATATATCTGATTCCAGCTTGGATTCATCTCATCAGGTTGTATCAAAGGAGTATTAAAGTAACTCAGGCCATTCAGAAGTGTTGAGATTACTTATTTGCCGGCAACACGAATAAACTAAGATCACACAAAGAAATTAATAACCTTGAATATGAATGGTAATCAAGGATGTTATTACTTCTAATTTACACGTCAAGTTAATTATGCACGTGCGATAGTTAGCAGACTATTACTACTATCTCATTCTTGGATCTGAAGAGATGTGAGAATGTGTCAAAAGAAAAGGCGGTTAAAATACCAGGGGCAGAGAAACTCACAGAATGATGTAAATTTCCCCCTGAACTATACTAGGTGTTAATAATAATAATAATAATATATAAATAGGCCAGGACGGCCGGCCGCGGAATGTAGCCACGGCTGAACCAAGCTAGCTTGCCAGCTAGGCTCAGCTTGCTGGTTATTGTGCGCCCTGCCTGACTTCTAGGCCGAAACGTTATTGCATCCTTCAACATGAATTAAAACTCTTTATTAAGATCTCAATACCTATTAACACCTTACAGTTAACCTAACCCCTTTTCTGCTCCCGAGTACTGGCAAAATTTCTCACAAACCCTTGTGCGTGCGCGAGCATTACCCGGCCAAATTGCTCATCTTAAATGGAGGACGATCGAAGTAATAAGTTCGGCCTGGCGGTTGTTGGCCCGGTCAACTTGCAGATATTTATTAGCGTGCTATCTACCTACTACTGAGTGGCTTCATCTACCGCGACGTACAGTACAGTACAGTAACCTCTAAGTGGCTTTGACCCGACCTGTGCCAAGGCCCAGTTTACTTACAACACCTCTCTCTCATCTCTACAGTCTTCTCTACCAGGAGGTTTACTGGCCTTTTATCTCTCTTCAACATAAAATCTCATTATTTCAGATTATTTCAGGTTATTTCAGGTTATTTCAGTCCTTGGATATTGATGGCCAGTTGGGGGGGTATAAGAACACTTCACTAAGTCAAGGCTGAGCGAGGTTATTCACAAAGAGATATATTTATTCCTTTTGTTACAACGGTTCCTTCAATATTTGTCTGACTGACGACGTGTACGGTGAGTGAAAACATCTGTACCATTTGGTATTGTGTCCGGCGATTGAGATCAGGATCTGACTCTGCTCTCGCTCCTCGCCCCTCGATGAAGCTTTGGGTAGATATTTGTCTCCGACTGCTGAGGCACTGCCCCTGAGCAGCTCCAGTGGGTGGCGCTTTGCTCGAAGTTGTCAGAAACCCGCTTCGTGATAATGATTGAGTACTAACAATACAGTCAGATGCAACGACAAGCCCCGCCTGGGGCATTCCCTCCAGGAACTAAACTTACTGTTGGTTCCCACAATGTTACAATCAAATCATACATTTCTGAAGGAGGGTTTGCCCATGTTTACGTAGTCAATATTTCACCTCCTACCTTGGAGGGTGATATCGCATGTTTGAAACGGGTAGTTGTACCTGATAAGGTCCATTTGAACTTATTAAGAGCTGAAGTCGACGCTATGAAACGTCTTAAAGGTCATCCCAACATTGTACGATATATTGATTCCCATGCTGCTAGATTAGGGGGGGGTAGTCAAGATCAGGGACAACATCAAATTTATGAAGTCTTCCTTCTTATGGAATACTGTTCTGGGAATGGACTTATTGATTTTATGAATACAAGACTCCGTGAACAGTTGACTGAATCGGAAATTTTGAAAATCACTAGTGATGTAATTTATGGTTTAGCATGTATGCATTATCTACAACCTCCATTGATTCATCGAGATTTAAAAATTGAAAATATTTTAATTTCTTCTGATGGTACTTATAAATTATGTGATTTTGGGTCGGTTTCACCTGTGTTAAGACCTCCACGTAACCCTACTGAATTTCATATTTTGGAAGAAGATATTCAAAGACATACTACCGCTCAATATCGATCTCCTGAAATGATAGATATATATAGAGGATTTCCTATTGATGAGAAATCGGATATTTGGGCTTTGGGAGTATTTTTATACAAATTATGTTATTATACCACTCCATTTGAAAGAGAGGGTCAATTGGCTATTTTACATGCAAGTTTTGTTTTCCCACCAAAGCCTGTTTATTCAGATAGATTAAAGGGAGTTATTTCTGGATTGTTAAGAGAGGATCCAAGATCTCGTCCAAATGTTTATCAAGTTTTAGAAGAAATTTGTGCTATGAGAGGTTTGGAAGTGCCTATTAAGGATATTTATAGTCAAAGATCACAAGCACAACTTGCTGCTGCTGCTGCTGCTGTTCCATCGGTCCAGATTGCTACTACTATACCAATAACTTCTAATGGTGTTAGTATAATAGCTTCTGACGATAATATTGATTTTCAAACTGCTTTTGCAGGACCATCACCACCAGTGCCGACTGTCGTTCGAACTGTACTTGATAAAAAACAGCCTGTTGTACCTATTCCGGAGATCACGCCTATGTTCAGAGGTCGGATTTCCGTTATCAAACATAATAATCAAAGTATGCCATCATTAGATAAATATGGCGACAGTACTGATAATTTTAAGTCTGTATCGACAACTGCTCGTACTGGTCCGGTTGGAGTTAATGATGATCCTTTTGAATTATTGGATGAACCACTTACAGCCGAAAGAGCAAAGACACAGCCAGTTTCTCCAATGATTTCTGCCACCACTTTTAATGATGATATGATAAACTTTGACCATGATGATGATGTTGCTGCACGATTTCCTTCTGTTGAAGATTTAGCTAAGGAACTTGAACGAACTCCTTTTGATTTTGAAAGAAATCCTCCTCTTCCACCTCCTCACGCATCTCGTGAACGTACACCTCAGTCATTACCTCAAAATGTCGTTGAATCTCAACATCAACAGAAAAGTCAACAAATTTATCGCACTCCACCACAGCAAAATTCTCAAAAACCTTTACAACCTTTACAAAGCAAGCAATCTAACAGTAATAACATTATTAATAAGGTGGCAGCGGCAGTTGCATCTGCTGACAATACCGTGAGCATTTCTCCTCCTAAAATCATACGTAATGTTCCTTCTCAACAAATTAGACACAACAAGGCAAGTCCGGTATTGTCTTCTAGCCCTGGTTCTTCGTATGAATTCGATACGGCCGCGATCGTCACCTCTGCGCCTGCGCCTGTACCTACTTCGCAGAAACCAAAATCGGATGATAACAATAAATATCCTGTTGTACGACCACGACCGACCACTTCAAATAGGCCAAGACCTGCCAGCATGTACTCACAAAGTAATCCTGATACATTCTATTTTGAAAGCGGTCCATATTCCTTACCACAATCACAGGCTGTACCCTCGTCCAAGTCTAATTATCCTTCAACGAAAGAAAAGGCAATTGATGCACATGAAGCCGATAGTTCTGCTGGTCGTAAACGTTCTCTTCTAGAGAGTATGCCTGTTGAAGATCGAGATCAACTGAAAGTAATTTTAACTGGTCTCTCACAACGTAGCAATACAGTTGTACTCAATACCAGTGGAAATCATATTGATTCTAATGTTGATTTTTTGAAAGTTTTGGATAATGATCACAACAATAATAATAATATTAATAATGAAAGTGGTGGTAGTCGGTCTCATTCACACCATCGGAAACCAAGTCAATCACAATATCTGAACCCGTCAGGTACTGGAGGTGGTGATGGAAATGGAAGTTGGAAAGGACTTGGACGATCTGGTTCTTCTGCCTCAAGAAGGCCCGGATCTGCTGCCTCTCGCCATTCGAAGAAATCTAGCTTTTCTTCATCGATCAAGGGTAAAATCAGTGATGCGTTGAAGATATTTGATGGTAGTGGTAGTGGTCAATATAGGTCCACTTCAGATTCATCGTCTGTTGGTATGGGTATACCACCTCCACCTAGAGCGATGTCTGTAGGTAGTAACCCAGGTCAGCGTCGTTTATCTAGTAGATTGTCTTTTTCAACTGAGGCTTTGGGTGATTTATCGTACAAGCAACCACACGGGGAATACGATGATGGTAGTGGTTATACCAACTACAATAATTACGATGGCAATGATAGATCATTAAATCGACATAGATCAACTTCGAATTTTCCCCGTAGTAGCATTATTCAGAGTCGTGTTCAGCAGTTGCTCAGTCGATCAGATTCGCCGCCACTTAAAAAGACTGCCTCTGGATATGGTAAATATACTGATAATGACTCAGATTCTCAGGATGGATCATCTTATTCCAGTATGCCTCCTCCACCAACCCCACCTCCTCATATGACTTCTCGTTCGAAGAATGTTGCACAGGAATTAGAAAAAGAGGTTCACAGAGAAATTCAACGGTCTTCTATGGATTCGACTAGGGATCGAACTGTGACATCTGCGCCATCGTCTACGTCATCTAGGCGGTCAACTGAATTGAGACGATCGGGTGAATTGAAGCGATCAGGAGAGATGTTACGACCATCTGAATCGTCTCGATTATCTAGGGAAGTAGGGTATACTTCATCAGACCGCGGTAAGACTCAGAAGAACAAAAATGAGAATCTCGTTAATAACAACAACAAACGTATCTCAAAATTATTGCCTTCATTACGTGTGACATCTCCATCAAAAGATGTGGTTCCTAAAAGTCATCATTCTCGACAGTTATCCATAATCAGCTCAGAATCCTCATCTAGTAGTTCTGGTGGTAAGAAACCGCCGGTGCGACCTCAAAAACCAGCACATCTTCAATCTCCAAGAAGAGAAGCTGCAAAGAAAGTTGAATCTAGTGAGAATGGAATAGATGCTGATGACTGGGAAACGAGATTCAATAAAAAATATCCAAGTTTGGGATAAAGAAACAGATCAATAGTATATATATAATATTAAATTACATATAGTGAAATATTAATTAATTTACTAAAACCAAATTACATTATTATTATTAAATCTTGGAAAGAAGATATGGGATATAGGTAAAAGTAAAAATAAAATAAAATAAAATAAAATAAAATAAAATCTAATAGGATGATAATGATAGTGAAAGACCATTAATATAATGAAGAGGCAATAGATCAACGAGTCATCCAATTATCCGATCATAACCGCGACATTTATCGAACTTCTATAAAGCGAAACGAACACCGCTCTTTCTACTAAAGAGGAGGAGGAACAGTAGTATGAATCGAAGGAACACTGGTAGTAAATAAATCCAATATATCACCTCCTGAGAAATAATAATAAGTTCGTTTGGTTATATTTAAAGCATGAGCAGGGAAATATGTGAATATGGCCCATATAAGCATTAAGAGAATAGTGAGAACAATAGAATCTGGAAGTTAGTCAGGTACATGGAACGTTTCTCCTAGTTCTCGATGAACTCGAGGACATCATTTATCATTCTCTCGCTACCAGATGGCACAACCCCTGGTTAACCTAGTCCAGTCTACACAACTAAGCTTCTACTCGGATGCTGGCCCACCACTTTTCATAACTTGACATACTTAAAATCGTCGTCTCGGGTTTGGTCAGCATATAAATAGGAACTATTTCAATTGTATACAGAAAATACAAATGCTTGACAAAGTCCACAAGACCCCTAATGCCCTTAGTTGCCATTTTGAATCCGCGTCTCCAGTATGCTAATGAAGATGAAGATGAAGATGAAGATGAAGAGTGTATATGCTGTGTGTCCCAGAAATGAATTTACGGATATTTAAGCCACGCACGCCTCACGCGCCGCATATGCCGACGCTTGTAGATCCCAATATAGGAATCTATTAGAGATCTCAAG
>JAJMIF010000094.1:27103-80477 GCA_030583505.1 Sugiyamaella castrensis
GTTACAGAGACAAATATAAGACTTCTAAGAGAATTATAATATATTGAAATATACGAAATAGAGATTGATTAATATAAAATATATGAACTTAAGATCAATAACCATGATCAAGTAATAAATAGTAAATAACTAAACCTTGTAACAAAAAACCCTTAACCTTTAATATATCATATGATAAACGAGATTCTAAGAATCTACACGCTTGTTGGCAATATGATTCCCTTGGCCAAATTTATTAGAGCTATCTGTGAGATGAATCATTCTTATAGATACAATACGGAATTTGATGATATCGATAAAGAAATCAAGATAATGCAAGCTTTTATTACTAGATTACAGAAAGAGAAACCTCTTGTGACAAAATACAAACTATTTCGCGAGAAATATATTCGGTATCATTTAGATGATCCATAGCTGGAAGAAGCAGGTCTAGAGTGTGCTAGACAAACTTGAGTTCTATAGTAGGGCACCGGCCTTAAACGATTGGTTAGATGTAGGGTGTGTGTTATGATAATATGATTTAATAATTATTTTATATATTCTATATTTAATCAATATCGAAGATAAAAAAAAAAAAGTTGCTTGCATGTATAGTTATGTACAGCCATTTTAGATATATAGATCTTATTTTTCATTTCTTATATTACGTGTTATTTTTATATTCTATTCCATCTTCTCATTATTAACAATCAACTTACCAATTATCAGTTTATCTATATCAAATATATTATTATATTTATATTATGCTCTTGACTAATTTAATCCTGAAGTCAGTATCCTTTTAGGTTCGGGTTCTCTTAATCAATCGCTTTAGATCAGATTCTGCCTAGCGTAGAATCTGCATGCAGGAAGGGAAACGTTGTTAAGGGTTCAACGTGATTGGCCCTGGCGCGCTTTGTGGAAATACCTTACAGAATCTATAGGTCCTTCCTAATCAGTTTGAACGAATGTAAATTTTTTTTTATTTTTTTATTCTCATATCTGTGTACACTATATTGAGATGTTTTATCTATTTTATATATGTGATTATTATAGTTGAAATTCCCCAGGAGTTCCGTCCCAGCTAATACCGCGCGGCGGAATTTCCTGGGCTTAAAAAATCGCAACCTCGTTAATAAGATACTATTCTATAATCACTAATAATGAGATCAGTATGTCAACTCGTGCTGTCTCGTAGTAACAAGCTCGCAACTAATAGCCGGTCCCCGATAGTAAGCTTAACGACAGTTCACCGATCTATCTTTACGTTACAGCTCTATGGATATATATATATATATGTTATATAATCAGGAAATAAGTTAGATATATTTTTGTTTTTAAACAAGTTCAGAATTATACGTTTATTCTAAAGAGACTCCGGATAGATTTGAGGGGCAAGGTAGGCTAGTCCTCGGCCAGAGTTCAAATCATCGCGGGTATATCCAATTCTAGCGTAGCAAACCTAGAAACAGGATGAAGACATGATATATATCATGGATGGCCTCGAAGTTGGTTTCTGCTCCCGCTCGCTGCTGGCAGATAGTTAATTCTCTCCAGACTAACTGCAGCCAGCAGCCAGCGTGTAAGGCTTGTGTGGCTACATGAGCCGCATAACCAGCCGGAATTTTTCAATTGAAATATCGTGAACTCATGTATAGCATCTTGAATGACTGGGTATCTAAGTTTAAAGCAGTCTTCTTATTCTATTTGGACGGTACTCAAAGATGCTGAAACTATTCACTAGAGCTCCTCCAATACAATGCTTTCGAGCATTTTCCACGTCTACGCTGGTTTTGAATTCTGGAAAAAAAGAACTGCTTTCTGATTTATTGAAAATTAACGGTCCATCTGGTAATCGTCACCTTGAGGGCCTTGAGCAATCGGTTCATGCTCGTTTCAGTGGTCCATCAGTTGATTTAAGGGGTCCTAGTTCGAGTGTAAAGCATTTCAAAGAAAATATATTAGAGAAGAAAGATGTTGACAATAAAGGCTCTGATTATATTACTAAACATGTTCCTCGCACTGGAGTTATGGCTGGCCGAAGTGTACCTGTTCAAGGACCAATGAATTTACAAGCAGCCTTGAGACATTTGAATATTATCAATCAGGCTAATAAGATCCGAAAAGTTGTTTCATTACAGAGGTATCACGAACGTCCTGGTAAAGTCAAGCTAAGATTAAGAAATGAAAAAGCTCGTAGAGACTTTAATAAAGGAATTAGACGATTATTTGATCTTGTCACTGAAGCAAGACGAAAAGGGTATTAGGGACTCGTCCTTTTTTTGTGCATATGTATATATATATATTAATAATGAGCTTTGATGCTCTTCTCAGGACTAACTTGTTGACTTTGCTCGCTTCAATGGATTTTATTACGGTATGGGGTCTGGGATATACTGCCAGAGTCGGGACTTAAGCAGGGACAGAGCCGTAGGTCTGGGGCTATTCTCCAGCTGCCGGAGGCAGGAAGTAATCATCCTCCCAAAATGAGCGCATCTAACGGCACAAAGTCCAGCCGCAAAGAATGCAATTGTGCCTTCTGGGATTCTTTCAGATTCAATTCTAACTCGTTATCTCATTAACTACTGCTGTCTGCCGGCTTGGCCGACTCTTCCCCCTTCCTTTGAATGGTTATTCTACGAATCTTATCTAAAAGTGGTACCCGTCGTTCATTAGGATTATTGGTGGGGTTTCGTACTTCCATTGGAAGCATTTGGATACGGGTTCGTGCCGCTGTTAAGAACTCTCCTTCTGGAATGTGTTAGAAATGACAACTTACTAACCGCCATTAAGTATTTTGTTTGAACCTACCAGGAGTTGTGATTAGCTCAGTACCAACTATGTCTTGCCATTCGCCTCTATATATCACATCACCTACTCGAAATAATGGGCCTTCGCTATGAAGTTCAGAAACTTGAAATGATGAATGAGGATCCACAATTGTATCTTCAGAGGAACTACTGCCGGTAGCCACAGAGGTCAATGACATGTCTAACGGAATGTATATATCCTAGATTTTGTTATTAACCATCATATTTTTTTGTTTTATCTTGTAGAACGTCTAAGAAATTAGTCGCAATCTCAATCATTACAGAAAATGCCAGGTAAATATGACTATTCCTAGGTAAAAATATGTTTATATTTCTTCAAAATTTCTTCTCTTAACTTACAACCTCATCTCCTTCGGCAATCTGTTCTTCCGGTCCTGTCACCGTCACTGGTTTCGAGACCGAAGATTTACGATGAGCTAAGACATCGTCTCTAGAGCCGGCCTCGTATCCGATATCTGGGGAAAAGTTAGAATTTAACCAAAAAAAAAAAAAAAAACTAAATAATGACACAATGTGCATCCTTGCAGGCTTGATACTTACCAAACGACCAATGCATTTCTTCTCCTTGAGATAAAAAATCAGCCTTCCCATTGATTTCTAATTCCCAATCACCAGGCTTCCCACTGGACCCCTCTGGTAAGACATACTTATCCAAAGAACATACACCAGTTCGAACCAGAAGATCCTTGTCACCTACAAGAGCTCTTCCTAAAGCAATTCTAGTTGCAGCATGAGTCACAATTAGAATTGTGTCAACTGGAGATTGCTTCAAACTGGTAATAAGTTTGTTTACTAATTCTACAGCTCTATCATGAAGTTCATGAAAATCTTCTCCTTCAGGTGATACCAATAACAATGGAACGTAATTCTCATTAAGGTCTGGAAAAAAAGTTTTCAAAGTATTTGCATTAGCAGGAACAGGCCTTGTTTTACGAGTTCTACGGTACCATTCGCCAACACCATTCTCAGCATATAACTGTAATCCAAGACTTTGTGCAATTGGTTCAGCAGTTTGTAAACATCGATAAAACGGGGAACAATAGATCCGATCAATACGGGGAAATTCCTGTGGAGAATTGGATGATGATTTTATTAAAAAATCTGTGAGTTCCTTTGCTTGTTCTATACCATGTTCTGACAGAACAGAATCACCAATAATTCCAGTTGGAGGAACTTGTTCGGGCACATCGGTGTTCCAATTAGCCCTGTATCCATGCTTTTAAAATGTTTGTTAGCACATACATGAATCACGTAGCTCGAGACTCCTAGGTCTGGTTACGCTGGAAAAAACAGAAATCACAATCCCTTGAGTATAGAAGAGCCTGGGATACGCTCGAGGAAACAGAATGACATCCCTTGAGTGTCGAAGAGCCAGGGATACGCTCGAGGAAACAGAATGACAATCCCTTGAGTGTAGAAGAGTCGGGGATATCCTTGAGGAAAACAGATATGACAATCCCTTAAGTGTAGCAAGAGCCAATAATCTCGGTCATCGTCTCTTCATAAGATACCGAGTCCGATCTGATGAAACTTCATCCCGCATTCAAATCCCTTGCTCAACATACCCTTGAAACATAAATGGTAGACACCATAATGACTCTACAGCAAAAGAACAGATATTATGAAAGTTATATGGATGACACTGAGTTTGAACTAGAACAAGAGCAAATGTTTATGCTCTTAACTCCGCCCCCACATAAAGGATATATATATATTTGTTAGTACGGCTGAATAAAGCTGAGAGTTCGGCTAATTAATTAACCTTATGATAGTAGTAACTTGTTTTAGATTTGAAAGATGTAAAATATACATATCAAGAACAAAGAAATAGAAATACTAATTTAATATATTAAAATCATATTTTTGATGTAGATTTTGAGAAGAATTTATTGTATTAATAGCTTTGGCTTGCTACTGTTTAACACGGGAAAACGCACGGATAGAGTCCTTGCATAACCGTTCGTAACCGGATCTATCCATATGCAGGGAACAAAAAAGTGAGTAGTTAATGTCACCTAATAAAGTAGATCGATCCACAGGGTCTTACTTAGAGATGTAGTTGCATCAGTCATAGGAATAATTGAAGGAAGTAATGATTGACGACTAACTGACAAGTGGTCAAATTAAACAGGTCAATGTTTAAGGACTGTAGATGCCACACCTATTTCAGTTTTTCCTGGTAAAACAGTATGTTCACTTGAGTTACTATCTCCTCCTGGTGTGGAATGATTCGGATAGGAAATATTATGCGGTCTTAGCGGGTACGTTTTGGCGGAGGAGATATCTAGGAGGCTTATTCTCCTTCTATATTTCTGTTTAACTATCCTGATCCGGATTATTATTATTAACTAACTTAAATTCAGCACGACATAGCGCATAGGAATTAGAAGAATCTACAGGAAACTGGGTTAGATCTCCAGGTTTGGCTATTCAGATTTCAATAGAGGTGAGTTAACCCATCGGACTGGTTCAAGTATTTGTCCACTCGAGGCTTCGCTCGACCTGCTGATTCGCTTTGCTCGATGAGTAGACTGTCTCCGAGTATATATGTTTCGGATGTTTACTTTAGTATCAACAGCAATTTGTCCTCAGCCGAGTTGCGAGGCTAGGAGCCTGACCTCAGTTGACGAAGTTAAATGGGATAGATGACGCGAGTTCGAAGCTACTGGGATCATATTAACATTTCTTTTCCAAGGAAAGATTTGATAATAATCATCGCGTTTTATTCCAGAAACTCAATTCTAATGGAGATTTCATCTTCACCGCAGCAGATAGCGGTGAACACAGAATCTGTTATAGAGCTCTTAGTGGTTCTTGGTATCACACCAGAAAGGTCAAGATGGATATTGATTTTGCTATAGGAGAAGGACAAACAATGGATAGTACAAATGAACATAAGATCAATAGTCTCGCAGAGAGAGTGTGCAATTTGAATCAAAAATTAGTTCTTGTTAGATGCGAACAATCTTTGATGACAGAAAGAGAAGCTGGTTCCCGAGATCAGAGTGAATATCAACAAATGCAAGAGTGGTTGGTTAGATGGACTTTCATTCAATTGTTTGTATTTGGTTAGATGGACTTTCATTCAATTGTTTGTATTAGGTGTCACTTGTGCATGGCAATTGAATCAGGTTTTTTATGAAACAAAAGTTAGTTTAAATAAGATTGGTAATAATTTTTTTATCGTTATTATTTAATTTGATTGTTTCTTATAACGAGACAGAATGAAAAAGATTATAAATTGCTAGATAATTTGGTGAAGGTTTTTTTTTCTAGAAATTTATTCATCAATTAACCTAGCTATTGTTTCCGTTACTGTCGGCCTTGTAATTGTTTCCGTTGAGGTTGGCCTTATCATTGTTAACTCTGTCGTTGGCCTTGTAATTGTCCGCGTTGTGGTTGGCCCTGTCATTATCAACTCTGTCATTGTAAGTGTCTGCGTTGCGGTTGGCCATGTCATTGTCCGAAAAGTGTAAGGACAGCTCTTTTCTAAGTAAAGATAGCGGTAATAAATAGCATTTCCTAAATCCAAGCTCAGCATTGTAGAGCAACTCTCAAGACCTATTTTGTTCATGGACAACTCTATTGCACAGCTTCTTGCACTAATCCGTTGAGACAATGAGTCTGCCTTCCAAGTTATGTTATTTATCTTCTCAGCATGCAGCATATAGCCAAGCTAAAGAAAAGTCAGTTTAATATTTCAAACATATACCGAATGAAGGAACACCATCTGCCTTAGTCTGGCTTTCCCTTTGAGCACTGAGGTTAACCTCGGACTTATAGCTCTCATCATAGCACCCTGGCGTAAACGAGAGCTAGGCTCTGGGACAACTTCTCAGTCTATCGGAGGCAGAGTGGGCGGTCAAACATTCTTTCAGATACCAAATGAGTGAACAGTTCACCACCTTGAGCATATTCAACAATAAAGAAAAGAAAATAAAAGTCAATTTCTATCGTGTTTTCTGCCTCCGGCGATAAATAAAGGTATGTGTCGAGTATCTTCATCTGCCTCCGGCGGCCGAAGCTACATCCCAGGCCCATAGATCGCTTAGGTCGGATTCTGTGTTGAGTGTAGTGAGGAATAGAGACATGGTTGGTTCGATAAAGCTCTGATATCCAATTGCGTAGAGCCGATAATACGTACAGCGACCAAGGTTAAAACTAAACCTAGAAGCAGAACATAAAACAGAACAAGAATCCCAATAACTGCGAGTTTACCTGCCGTAGTCAACTCCACATCTTTTGTCTGTGAACGCTCGGTAGGTCCATTATTGGGAATATTTTCGGGACAAGTCGAATTTGAAGCGTCTCGATATCTGGGTAACGTGCTTGGTGTATAGGTAGGAGGATGTGAGTTATCAGGAATTGAATACGAAGGGGCAAGCTCCTGCAGTTCATGAACCGAAGATGTTTCACATGAAGGCATGTTGAACTCACTACTCTAATTGCAACGGTTAATGGAATGATTTTTGAGAAATAGTCGTAATAGAATTCGGCAGGAATAGAACTCACACCTATGATCTATATATTACGTACACTGTCACTGCATCCATCTATGCAACAATCTAGCAAAGGCTTGTTATTGATTATGGGTATTAACTTGGTTTGAGGATTTGAGGACTCTTTATGGTAAAAACAAATAAGCTTCGCTGCTACTGGATCTATGGAAGTTCATGCAAATTCGTGGAGTCAGTCATGGTTATTATGCAACCTGACGAAATCCCGATCATTGAGATTATCCATCACAATCTGTGAATAATAATAACCTCGACTGATAACAATATATAAATTATTGATATATTACTACATTCTATATCAGTCCACATGTCCAACCGGATAAATAATTTATAAATGCCAAAACCTCATCAGTCGGCGAGCCAAAAATCACAATTGTCATCATCATTATCTTCATAATGTAGAAGAGCCAGGGATATCCTCGAGGAAACAGATATGACAATCCCTTGAGTGTAGCAAGAGCAAATGTTTATGCTCTTAACTCCGCCCCCATAGACATTAACATATAGATCTAGCTAGCTAGCTATTTGTTAGTACGGCTGAATAAAGCCGAGAGTTCGGCTAATTAATTAACCTTATGGTAGTAGCAACTTGTTTTAGATCTGAAAGATGTAAAATATACATATCAAGAACAAAGAAATAGAAATATTTATTTAATATATTAAAATCATATTTTTGATGTAGATTTTGAGAAGCTACTGTTTAACGGTTAACACGAAAAGCACGGATAGTCCTTGCATAACCGTACATAACCGGATCTATCCATATGCAGGGTTCAAAAAAGTGAGTTGTTAATATACTGGGTCTGACTTAGAGATGTACTTACATCAGTCAAAGGAATAATTGAAGGAAGTAATAATTGACGACTAACTGACAAGTGGTCAAACGACAATTTTGGAGAGTAGTCAGTGAGAGCCACAGGTGGGATATGGGGCAGAGCTCCATCCCTAGATGATGCTACGGACTGGGACGAACATAGCTATGAAGTTCATCGAACTCTAAACTTGATATAACATTACTAGTAGTACTCATTTCAGTTTCTGTAGAACAACTTTAGAATCCCAAAATATTTTTGCAGTCTGAATAAGATATTGATGCTCTGATGAACCGGTTTCTTTAATAGTGAAAATAACCAATCGAGGGACTCTAATTTCTTCTTGTTTGGGATCATTCCTAATCACAAATATACCTTTACAATCAATAGTTATTTCATATACTCCTTGAGTTTGACGAACGACAGTAGCTTTAAGAATTGTATGATGGATTTTGGAGAATATACCAAACAACTTAGTCATCCACGCCCAAACAACCTCTGCTCCACTATATTCAGAACCATCTGCATTATAGTATATGACATTTTCAGCCAAAAGATTTTGCCAACCACCAGATAATTCACCAGAATCAACTACATTGACATAAGTTTCAATAAAATTCAAAATAGGATTAGATCTAGATACTTGATCAAAATCTCCATTATGAATATAATAATTATTCGATTGCATTATTGAATGAAGTGAGCTTTTGATATGGCAATCCAGAAAACAGGATGATGACACAAGAAGATAGCAATTTTGTTTGTATATAAATATTTTTCAAGCACAACATGATTGTGGAAATAAGATCGTTATTTCCGAAATGCGATAATGGTGTGCCATTTGTTTCCACTTGCCGGCTGTAAGAGGTCTACCGACTGATCAATTGAATAGTGGGCTGACCATGTTATGTGACGGTTTATTTTGAGCGAAACTTGGTGATAATTCCCCCTGCCCCGTCATAACGGCAGGATATTCGGATTTAATCCAGGTTTATCTCCAGGATGATTCGAACTCAACCCAGGTTTATCAACACAGTGATTGAGCACTGGGCCAATCATGTTGGAAGCTCATTCCTCCTGAAGTCGGGTGAGTACCACGGATGTAGGTAGAAAATTCGGATTTAACCCATTTAAACCCGAACATTAAGCTTCGAGGCTTGATTTTATTCTTTTGATTTCTTCATATTGTATCTTCATGAAGTATAAATATGGATACTTTTATCATGTTTTTCTATTGAGAATTATTCTAATTATCAAACAATTCTACAACGATGACTTTCAACAAACAAGATCTCTTCTATAAACCAGGAGAAGCTTCAGGGCTTCCTCATGACCCATTTAAGAGTATGGTAGTGCCTCGACCAATCGGTTGGATTAGTACCAAGGATAGGAATGGAGTTGACAATTTGGCACCATTCAGTCAATTCACCAACGTCTCATTTGATCCTCCTACTATTCTTTTTGTCTGTCACCAGTCTCATTATAAAAAGAGGTTTAAAGACACTGTTCGTAATTGTCATGAGACCGAAGAATTTGTTTGGAATATGGCAACATATGATCTTAGGGAACAGATGAACCAAACTGCCCTGGAGACTTATGATGATGAATTCGAACTTGCTGGCCTTACAAAAGCAAAAAGTAATCTGGTAGGAGCGTCCAGAGTAGCTGAATCACCAATACAATATGAATGTAAAGTTCATTCAATCCTTCGTATTCCTGGCAGAGAAGGATCTCTAGTAGGAACGTCTGATATTGTAATTGGAAGAGTAGTAGGAATTCACATTAAGAGTGAAGCCATTACACCTGATGGGTTGATTGATGTATTGAAACTTAAACCATTAGCCAGATTGGGTTACTGGCAATACTCTGCTATTGACCGAGTTTTCGAAATGAAAGTTCCTTTGATGCCAGATGACTATTACGGTGAAAGCGTTCTTGCTGGAAACGGTTCGAAATTTGTTGAGGCTACTGATAAGGAAGATGAAACCAAATAAACAGGACTGGTAGGGTTCAACAATCACCTTAAATATATATATCTCTTCTAAATATAAGTATGATAAATAATACGTAGTTGCTCTAAAGAAATATAATTTTGTCACTTGATTTATATCAACTTAGATTAAACAAGCGCCACCGGTGGTACATTCTCGGAATCACAAGTAGATACAACCCATCCATAATATTCTTCATAAGCAGCCAATTCGTCGAATCCAGTTGAAAAAGATACTTGCGGATTCAATTTCGTTGTATTAGCAGTAGTTGCTGCTGATGTCATAAACATATCTAGTTCAGTTTGATTGATATCATCAATAGATATAAAAATATCCTGATAATTCTCATCATAAAGCAAACCAAGATCTTGTGGATATTCATCCACAATGAATTCAGTATGATCCATAAATTGATTTGCTTTATCAGGAAAACGGCTCCTAATTAAATTAAATAAACGACATAATAAGAACCGCCCTCTTTTTGAAACATTTGAAGAACCTACTATATCCTCAAGAAGCCTCATAAATTGACCGAGCCTTTCAAAATCTTTATCGGTAAAGTTATTACCTTGATCATCATCTGGTGATTGTGCAATACTAAGAGCCAAAGTGTAAGCTGCATCAAGACCATAAAGGAGACAGATAGAATCAGTAATAAACCCATACATATCGCGTAATCTTTCATTGGAAAGTATAATTATTGTCAATTCGATAAGATTTCTAGAAATTTCCAAAGTGGTGTCTCTCGAAATTGAATATTTAGGATCATAAAACTCTTTAAAATGTCGACAAGTATAAGCACGATAAAAAGGTCTGTGTAATTGCATAATAGCATGCTGTATTCGAAACTCAACTAAAAATGATATTATTTCATCCCACAAAGCAGATCTAGAAGAGAAAGAGGAAGAACTGTCACTGAAATCACGATTAGCAATCGAATAATCTTCCCTTAATCGATATTTGGAAGAGTTTCTTTCACTCAGAGCGGCATGTAGTCGTTTATCGAACGTTAAAACTTCGTCGTAGGAAACAACAAACCAATTTGTGGTCGTAATTAATTTTGATATATAACTTTCAGTTGCTAAAGTTCTAAATAATAGAATAACACCAATAATTTGTCTTGATCCTTCAAGATCAGATGGCGGGCGAGTATCATAATTTTCCTTTGAGATTAAAGTTGGTCGATATCTATTTGATGCCAAAGAATGATCGATACTTAATATTTGATACCAAAGCCTTCTTCTTACTTCCGCATCAAGTTTATCTAGTATGAAATGGGATGGTTCACGATGTAAACCAATTGAATATGCCAATTGAACTATGACACCCAATTCAGTTGGAGAACAAGTTGCTTGAGGTGATTTAAAACTTTCAGCGATTTGTAAAAATACCAAACATGCTATACCGTCAACAGTTATATTCTGTGTTCCTTTACCTATATGGAAATAATGAAGAGCACTTTCCGAAAACATATCAAATAAGTTGTCATCCTTGTAACCTATAGTGGTAGCTCCTAGTGCTGGTTTCGGTAGTAGATTCATAGCCTCTACTAAATTTTGCGAATTCAATGTTCTTGATGATAATGCCAAAATAGACAAAACAAGAGCTATATTTATAGGATTGGCAGTTTTTTCATCAAACACATTATCGAATCTTTTTTCAACTTCATTAATTGGATAAATTGGACAGAAAAAATGAACTCGATTAACAAATTGAAGAATTAGAAAACTCAGAATGCCTCGATAACAACGATCAATAAAAGGGAATAATAATGGTTTATTATTTGAATCGGATGGCTGTTTTAAATCCTCAGAGTCAGAATAAAATTCCTTTCGAACGAGTTCAGATTCTTTAATTCCAACCAGCTCTGTAACCAAGGGAAATGAATCTAACATTTTGACTAATTTAAAGATAGGCAATCTACTAACAGCAGATGGAGGTGGAATTGCAGCAGTAACATCTTCATTATCATCAGGTTTTTTCAAATTTAAGTAATGACCAAGTTGAGAAGCATGAGATTTTTTCCTTTTATCTTGAATCGAAGAAGAACGACGACTCTTGTTACTTTCTTTCTCATACCTTTTTATTAAAACATTATTCAATTGTTTACGAAGGTTAATATTTTCATTTTTCAAACCCTCTAATAATGAGTTGGTGTCATCTCTGGTATCTTCGAAATAAGTACATTCTGTATGTCTTTGTGAACAAGAAGTACAACTAGGTCTCTTTCTATCACATTTAACCTTACGTTTTGTACATTCTCTGCAATTTTTAGGTATTCGAAATCTTGATTTTTTCTGGCTAGGTTCATTTATTGATGATGATTGTTCTTGAGAACTTTGTGATATGGGTGATTCCATCAAAGGATCAATAGCTCGTGATATCCTTCTATGTGACATAATGATCAGGTACTAAGTCAAAACATTGAGAGAAATATTGGACAAGCTACATGCCGATGAGTTTTAAATTGTTGCCTGATATGTCCAATTTCTATCTCAATGCTTGTTCTAATTTCTCAGTTGGCATCAGCAATCTAAATGTAAAGAAAATATCGACAAAGATACATAAAATCCGTCTGGAGCAAGGTGAAATGAGACAAACAATAGGTTAGACGAGATGAGATAAACGTCAGATAAGATATAAATCGATAGTGCCTTTTTCTGGACGCAACCAACAAACCAAGATAATCTCTTGGAAAGAAAGAAAATTTCTGAATAATCAAATCAGTTGGAGAACTAGTCTCGGGGAAGAGGTTCTGCTTAGATAAGCTGGGTTAGTCCGCGGTGTTTTAGAGATGACATGGTTCTGCTGTTGAGGAGGCTGGGCGTCCGCGGAGCTTCAGAGACAATGGCACTCTTTAACAAAACGAGATTGTTATTGGTGGTACTCAATTGGGGTGCTAACCGGTCGACACAGATATGACAGGGTATCGGTCTAGGACTAGTAGCAACTGACCAGCTAATAGGTTGTGAACCTCGGGAATAGCACAAGGTGGTATTCCTTTTGTATTTCATATGAGACACTCAAATAGTTTATACACACGTTTCACGAATAGACTTAAGATAGGGCAAGGGTAGTGAAGAGGGTCAGAGAGTCGATCTAATACTTTTTTCATCAATTAATCCGACGTAGACAATAAATGATTATCAATCAATAATCCGACGTAAGCATGTCCAGAAATTCCAAGCGAAAGCAAAGACGAACATTGTTTGTGGAAGACTAGCCCTGACAGTTCCAGAATACTATTGACACCTATCTCTTGCTTCGCTCGTCCAGTTGTCGGCGTATCACAGTTTGCTCTCAAGCGAGGGCTCCTCAGGATCTCGAATGAAACACACATACATGCCTGCGTGTTTTATTCAAAAATGTTCAGGGAGGTTGTGGTGTAATATGATACTAGCAGTTGGTTCGTGGATTAGAGGAAGATTTGTCAGTCTAACTAACAGTTAAATCATACTAATGAGTTATCGTGCAAGAGATTCTCAATACAGATTTCGGGAAGATGTTCTTGAAGTTATCTTTAAACATATCTGACACCTGCACTGGCCGGTATGAGGTGGTTGGTTAGTCTCATGCACGCCTAGACGTTTAAAGTTACAGCTGAATTTCGGGCTGAAATCCCGAAATTATGCACGTTAACAAAAATCCGGCTCTATCGATCTATCGATCTATCGATCTATCGATCTATCGATCTATCACATATAACTAAAGCTGGGTAGCTGCCCATTGAAGATAAAATTAACTGTTTCCAAGATAGTATATACAGTGTACACTGTAAAAAAAACAATATTTCCCCCTGGGTCAACCTCTGGCGTTGCACTTGATAAATCAGGTTCCGTCAATAAGCTCGAATACCTCCAACCTCCAATGCCTTGGGGCAAACCATCCATACCTCTGACCCCCCTCCCCTAACTCTACGCTCTGCACATCTACGGGGGCTAGGCACCCGCCCTACCAGGCCGTCGGAGGCATTTGCAAACCAGTAACGTATAACAGTTAAAGTTCCGTGCCGGACAGCCGTCAGCCGTAATTCACGTGATCCTAACAAAAAAATTTGGAGCCCTCGTACGATAATTTTTTATTCGGTTTTTTTACGGGTTGTTCCGCTGTCTTAATCAAATTCCCTGTAACCCCGGTCGACCAAATTAAGCGTTGCATCTGTTGAGAAGATCAACAACACGCGGGGAAAACAAAAGTGAAGCCACTTTAAGTTTAGTTAATTCTTCTCCCGGTCAACAGCCGATTGATACAGATCATGTTATCGGATATTCTGCCGTACTATTTCGGAAATATGGGAGACGGAAACTATGAAATATTGACAAAATAACTTTCATCTTTTAACTTTCATCAGTATTTCTAATATCTTTTTTATATCCATCTCGAACTATTATAAGGGAATTTTTTTTTTACTAGATATATCATGCTACGTAGATCAACTAGTCCAGTTGTTCGACCAATTTTATTTCGATTAGTGTTAAAGACGTATCGTCCATTTTCTGTTTCTAATCATAAATTTGGAATTTTAGGGAATTCATCTTCATTATCATCACAAAATTCGCAGATCGCTAAAAAATTATTAGATGGTAACAGGCCATTAGTCCCCAGTCATGGATCTCTATCTCCTAATAGATCTCTATCTACTGACAAATTGCTAGCTGTTAATAAATCGTTATCAGCATCAGCATCTTTAAAATCTTTAAAATCTTCAAAATCATTGTCATCTTTATCTTCCTCTAAATCTAGGTCCTCGTCTTCTATCATAGCTATATCGATAATATCAATATTGACATTATACGGACTTGGTACTACGGTAGTATGGACTATTGGAGATTCAAATGAAACAATTTATAATTCTTTTGATAAATATGTTCCATTCGGTCATCGAATTCTGGAAATTTTAGAAGAGAAGCGGTATCATGAAAAATTGAGAACAAGACAACAATTTTATGAATCTCAACATGAGGTAAAACCATATATATCAAAAGCATATCATGATGGTGAAGAAGAAGAAGAAGACTTTGATTATAAAACATCATCATCACCTCTTATATCTGCTTTATCACCATCATCATCACAATATGGTGATTATTACGATGATGATGATGATTCTCACCATCATCATGTAAGTTTTGCGTCTGCTACTTCTGCCACTTCATCTTCAACATCATCATCATTGCCATCATTAACATCATCATCGTGGGAACCATCACCATGGGAGCTAGAAGAAAAAACAGAACCGAAGCCTTCCTCAAGAACACGACGACGCTCATCTTCGGAAGATCCACTTTCCCCTGAACGATTCTTTGATGCTCAATCTGGAACTGTTGGAACTAAAGCCAGAGACTATCTTCCATTAGTCCTTCTACCTGATATTCGAGATCCTCTTATTCATGATATATCCATGTCATTAAATGATCTAATTTCTTCAGTAAATGCCGCAGCTGTATCTGATGAAACAGTTCATTCCGTTGCGAAATTATTTAACCAATTATCAGATGACCTTGAAAAGAAGAAAATTTTGGAGAAAGACTCTCAACTTTTCCGTTATGAAGCTCAAGTATTGGAAGGATTAGTTGAAACTTATAGATCACTTCGTGAAAGACGTCAACAAGAGGTTGCTGTTACTACTGGTGCCCTTGATAATGATCAAATTGAATATGAACATAAATTACATCGTCGGTATTCTGAAAGGTATCATAGACAATTGGCTAATGAAATTCTCAGAGCGGAAAGAATTTTAGTAGCTCATTGTAATACGAGGAATTCCAAATCATTTAATAAATCTACTAGTTCATCTGGAACTAAACCAGCAAACCACTTTCCTTCCTCGCCTGCAATTTCAGCTGTGTCATCAGTATCTTCATCTTCTTCAGCATCATCTTCTTCTTCTTCCTTGTCTCCATCGTTTTCTCTACCATCAGTGGATATTATCGAACTACAATTATCCTTTACATTACTCATTTCTGCATTACATAATGGCTCGAATCTACCAATAGCACCATATATACAAGGCATTAAAACAGCAATAGCATCATCGACTAGTTCGAATAAAGAAGAGCTTATTCATGAAGCACTGAAAGGGGTTAAAATCCCTGACGATGTTGATCTTACACCCATTTTGCGTGACATCCTATCAGATGGAACGAAATAACATATTCTACTTATTTGTATATTTAAATGTTTAGGTTTATTCTTTTTTGCATGTAGCTTTATAGTGACTAGATACATACTTATCAAGAATCTCCAACCAAGCTGCAGAGCGGGCTCTGTGGTAGCGTCTAACGCTGGAGGCATAACCCAGCCGACACCTGTAGAGAGATAGGCTAGTAACTGCCGCACTCAAGCGCACAGGACTGTTGGGCGAGATTCTCAACATAATCTCAATTTCGAACGAAGGTAGCCGTAGGTCTGAATCAAATAGTGTTGAGCGGACACCAGAGGGGGAAAAAAAGTAGGAAGACCCCGATTTCAAACAAACCCTTACCTTTATCTTATCTTATCTTTTTGACATTTGACATACAGTATACATTACGTGTGTAATAGTTATATTTGGTTCATGTATTCGGTTTTATTAGATGATAACCATTATCGCCATAATATTAAACCATTTCAGTCTATTTGGCTATTAATTTGGCATAATAACGAGTGTATCAATAAGTCGGCTGTTAAAGCATAGTTGAAACCAAACTAAGTTATCCAGTGGAAATTGCAACGCCAAGATTTATCTTTTGCTTAATGACAGTTGCATTGTATTACATTTCTGGTGTCAATTAAAATTAATCATGACTCTCTTTTTGACCCCGATTGATATACGTAACCTGAGGTTAAGATGTTAGGAAAATGTTTTTATAAATTTCCACCCGGTTCCTAACTTCAATCAATCTCAAAAACGTCCACTTATCAGTCTTTTGTGACACATTTCTTGGGGCTTTCTTTTCCCCCGCGTAATTATCAGTCTAGATTTTTCACTGATCATCGTCATCTAATGCAGGTCGATATGATAAAAAGAGCCGCCAACCGCAGATATTTTTATATAAGCGCCTTTGAATCATCAGAGATCAGAGCCAGGAGTTTCTGGAAAATATTGAATAATTTTAATTTACCTGTCAACTAAAAAATTATATCAGGTTTTAACTATATGATTTTTTTGAAAAATAAAAAATCTTGCAGTAAAAAAAAAAGTAAAAAAAAATCTACCCATCATCAGTTCTACTCTTGTTGACTCCTAGGTACTGTATAACTCTGCATCAATATTTATACATCTCACGAGACTACTTTCTGTTCTTATCATCATCATAACCATTATTTATTAGCATCTTTCAGTTTTTTATTAAAAGTTTATTTGGCTTTATCAGTTTTAATTAAAAGTTGTTTTTTCTGTTAACAACATCAATATGGTATCAGTTTCAGCATTTACATCAGCCAGCAACCATCCTCATACGCATTCTACTATAGTGGATGGATGGTTCAAAGAAATATCTCCAGAATGGCCAGGTCAAGCTCTTTCTTTAAGGGTCGAAAAAATCCTCCATGTTGAAAAATCTAAATTCCAGGATGTATGTTCTAACAGAGACTTAACCTCTCTTGCAAAGCGAGAGCTATGGGGTCGGACCCGATGGGGTCCAACTCGATGGGCCTCCAACTTGTATAAGCTCTGATTTTGCTTTTCTTCGGTTGAATATGGCGGTGGTCTGTCGCTCGGAATTGAATTTACGAATTTGATTCTAACAATTATAGGTATTGGTATTCAAAAGTACAGATTATGGTAATGTCTTAGTTCTTGATGGAGTAATTCAAGCAACTGAAAGGGATGAATTTGCGTAAGTTGCAACATTTTGATTCGATATGGGGTCAGCAACTCTCGAGTGTGGAGAGAGCTATGGGGTCTGGGACTTTTCAGTCGCCGGCAGACTATGTTTATTTGAAACTAACTAGTTTTAAGATACCAAGAGATGATTACACATATTCCATTAAACGTACATCCCGAACCAAAGAAAGTACTAGTAGTGGGTGGAGGTGATGGTGGAGTTTTACGAGAAGTAATTAAACATGATTGCGTGGAGAAAATTGATATTGTTGAAATAGACGATACTGTAGTTAAATTAGCCAAGAAATATCTTCCCGAAATGTCCAAAGGATATAATGATCCTCGAATTACTTTACATATCTGTGATGGGCTTGAATATCTCCGAACAAAATCAAATCAATATGATGTTATTATATCTGATACTTCAGATCCAGAAGGTCCAGCAGAAGTGTTATTTCAAGAAGAATATTTCCGACTATTAGATAATGCTCTTACTGAAAAAGGCGTGATTGCTATGATGGCTTCAGAGAATTTTTGGCTTAAAATTACAGTCCTTCAGAATCTTAAAGAAACTTGTCTCAAAGTTTTCCCAACTGTTGAATATTGTTATACTTGTGTCCCAACATATACATCGGGTCAATTAGGTCTTATAGTATGTAGTAAGGATAAAAGTAATGATGTGACTACTCCTACTAGAGTATGGGATAAAATAACAGAGGCAAAAATCAATCGATATTATAACCAGTATATTCATAAATCAAGTTTCGTTATACCAACTTTTGCAAGACGATATTTGGCGTGATGATATATAATGACGCACACAAAATAGAGTAATAAAAAAATTTAAAAAAAAAATTTAAAAAAAAAGTTTAAAAAAAAAGTAACTGCAAGTGCTCTAGGAGCTGCCTCTAGAGCTTGCTCATCTCCGGTAGGGCCCAAGTCTCAGCATATAGGCCACGACACCAATGGAGATATAAACCTCTAAACAAGAGATTATGAGCGTAGCAGAGAGACCTTCGATATCATTACAATATACCAAATATTTCATCAATGGCATTCTTGCTTTTCTTTTTGGACTTTTTCTTTTTCTTCGCTATTAACGGTACAGGTATAGGAATCCGACCGCTGGCACCATCACTGTCTCGAGAAACCGTTTCTCCAATATCATCATTAACATTCAGGCTCATGTTAGATTTTGATCCTGCTAATGCGGTTTCTTTTACTGGATTTTCTTGATTCTCTCCTAACCTCTTCTCTCCAATTACCGGTATCAAAAGTGATCGTAATTTGGCAAGACAGGCAATTAATGCGATTCCCAAAGTTACAAATTGACCTTGGGAAAGTATACCATTAAAATATCTATAAGCTACCGGGAACACCTTGTAAACTAAATATCCAACTACTCTGGTTACATTTTCATCACCAATGATAATCACATTGATATTATTCAATTCTTCTTTATCCCTTTTATCCTTCTTTTCATCGAATGTTTTCAGCAATTGAACACATCTTCTATGAATGATTGAAAAGTATTTCCACCATTTAGCCTGTCGATGTTGATTCCGATTTCGATGATATAGAAGATGGATAATTCCTATTTCATTCCTAAATGCTTCTACGTCCATGGAATAGATCAGGAAGAATTAGAAATCAGATCCTAATTATTTAGAAGGAAGTTCTAATGAATCCAGTAAGAAAAAGCTGTTTCGCAGTACAATAAACAATAGAGCAGGCAGTTAAATAATTGGGTCCTTTAATAACATATACTTTAGTCCTTGACACGAATACATCTGAATACCCTTCCTTCCAGTTCTGGCCGGACCCTAGCTCTTGTAACGCACGAAAATTGGGGCATCATTGAAACCTGGAGTTCCTCATCCTCCTCTGATCTTATTAAGTTTCCAAATTCTCGAGAATAGAGAGGGCTATGGGTCCGGGGCTACGCCTCAGCCGCCTAACGCACAGAATACGCGACAGCGCTGAGAATACGTGACAGCGCTGTCAATGTTTCCTTCGAAGGTTTACAATTACGCTTAGTGTATATTATCCAGTTGCCTGTTCATATCTTAGCTTCAAGTTACTTGACTGTTACTCAATTGAAGGGGTAACGTGTTAACAGTTAACTTTTAAAGCTTCCATGCACTTGGTCCGTGCTTTAATGCATATACAGATCTACAGATCTAGTCTTTTCCTGATACTATAACGGTTACGAGTAATCCGGGTAACATAGATCCATGCATGCATGCATGAAACTTACCCGCCTTAATTCCTACTCCCCAAGAGAGATCTTGAGATCGTATTAGATCCATATGAGATTCGAAGATTCGTCAATTGAGAGGTTGATTTGGTCATAGGATTTGAATATAACGAAACAAACAATTATTTATATTCAAACTTCTCATAGGGACTTGGTTATCTATTGATAGATTTTATTATTATTTCTGCAGGGACGCTTTAGTTGTTATATTTCCACGGAGGCTTTGCTCATTGATATTTCTGTTGATTTTTCTGTTCGATCATCATCTTCGAAGCTTTGTTTATAGCAAACAAGTAGAGGAAACGGGCTTATTTGTCAGAGGTATTTCTGGACGAAGTAAAGTTATATTTTCTCGGGAAAAACAAATGAACAAAACGAAATTCAGCTTGTAGACCTGAGAGAGAAACGAATAGTCTGAGCAACAACGCAAAGAGTCCAAGTGTAGAGCTGTTTTTTGTTAAACCGTGGTGTGTTATTATATTGGCCCTTCATGTATCTCTAGTGGCAGTATCTCTGTCCTTCGGTCATATCTAACAAATGCCTGAAAAGGATATATGGAGACAACCACCTCCAACTACTATAACGGCAGTTGGTTGTCAACCTATAGTACTTTCTACAGGTACTGTTATTATAAATGCAACAAAAGTTATGATTCTGAATGATAGTTATAAAGCAACATATGCGCCATTTTGTCCAGGTGGATTTCTACCACTTCGAGTATTTAAAAGTCCTACATTATTGGAAATGGGCAATTATGATCTTCCTAATCCAGGGGATAATGTTTCCAATATTAGTACACTGCCATTAGCATTACCGTTCCCGGATTGGCAAAGCCCATTCTATGCCAGTACTATCCCAGCTTTGGTTGCAATAGGGGCATCTGCTACATTAACATGGGCATTAAGTCTGGCACTTTTATGCTCTCCAAGACGACCAATTTTAATGAGGATTCTAGTTTTAATCTCCAGTGTTTGTATTACAATTCTATCAGCAGTATTTATGGCTGATTTACGGCAACAATATGATAACGGATATGTGGATGGATATCTTATTGTAGATTCTCTTAATAATAATGATTTGGAATCTGCAGCGATATTGATATCGAAATTGGCATTATTAGTGGCAGAATTATTAACACTGATGAGACTTTTCCCTCGAAAGCGTGAGATGAGATTAATTTTTTATATGGGTTTTCTTGTGATTTGTCTTGATAGAATATTGTGGGGGATCTCTGAATTCTCACCGACAGCAATAGATGAACGCACTGATTCTGCTGATGCTATAGTTGTATTTGCTTATTTATTCTCAATAGCTACTGCTATAATATATGCCGGGGCTATTTTACTTTATTCATGGTGGAAATGGAGAGTCGCCTACAGACCCAATCTTTTACTATTAGCTTTCATGTCCCATATCAGTGCATTTTTACCTATAATTTTGTTCATTTTGGATCTGGCCGATCAATATTTGGATAGTTGGAGTACTTATGCTAAACTTGTTAGTATGTTATGTGCAAGTGTTTGTGTATGGGTGTGGGTTGATAGAATAGAGGATTATGAGAGGACTATTGAGTTGCATAGTGTATTAGGTCGGCAACAGTATACCGAGGACCATGGACCATTTTATTTGGGTGGTTCTGGAACCGGTGGCGGAGGTGGTGTTGGTTTGAAGAAAACTGATACTGTAAAGAAAGATGGCAATAAAAGTCCTTTTAAAAAGCAAAGAAGTAGAGCTGATACTATAAGTGATTCAAATATGGACTTGAATCATAACGCAAACGATATCGTCGGCGATAATGAGGACAACAACGATAACAATCAGAATAATAATAAGAAAATTTTGCTGTGGAACCACCGATTAATGGAACTTCTGAAATTCAATTATTTTAATCGTCCGGCGACCTCAAGTAGTATGCAGACTACCTATGTTGTCTCTCCAACTGATCAGCTTGGAACAGCAGGAGGTATGTCTGATGGCAGGATTGTTAATATAGTCCCATTAACGACATTTTCTTCTTCAGAAGAAGAGAGGGTTGCAGTTCATAAGCATCCTTTCCGAGGCATACAACGGCCAAAGGAGGTTTCCGAGCATCCATAGGACTGACAGGCTTATTATACATATTTACGACTTTATGAATATTTTTTTTTCAGGAGTATATTTTTGGTTTGGGAATGTTCTTTTATTTATTTATAATGAAAATTTTAAGTTAACTTTAATCCTGTGGCTCGCTTGGCTCGGTCGCGACTCGGCCTCGCTTTATTAACTTTCCACATTCATAAGAATCTGGCTGGTTCCTATACGGTTTTAACCTCGAGCAAAGCTGTGGGGCTGGGGCCTCCGGCAGACGGGAAACTAGGACGAATAATTTTAATATATAGATATTTACATGAAAAATAAAACTCGGAGTTTATTTCTTTTCTCATTACCTTCCACCAAGATTCAATAATAGGTTAGTATTACCTCCTTGTCCACCATTTCCACTAGAATCATGATGACCAGAAGGTAAATAAGTAACATTTGGAGAATTGGCTAAAGTAGCAGCAATTTCTTTAGATGCTTCAATACGACGAATCATCAAAAGACCATCACCAGATTTCTGAAGAGCCTTTGAAATAGTCTCAGCAGCTTCGGCTTCACCTTCGGCTCGAATAACTGATGCTTGACGTTCTTGTTCAGCTTTTTCTACAGTAAATCGTGCTCTTTCAGCATCTTGTTGAGCAATTTGTTTTTGTTCTACTGCTTTAGTAAATTCTTTACCAAAAGTCATATGAGTAATTGAAACGTCTTCTAATTCAATATTGAATTCACTAGCACGTTTACGAAGATCATCACGGATTTTAGCAGAAACAATTTCTCGTTGAGTAATAAGTTCAGCAGCATCAAATTGAGCAACAATACTTTTAAGAACTTCATTACCAATTGATGGTAAAACTCTTTCATCATAATCCAATCCTAATGATTGATAGATTCGTGGCAATCTTAAAACATCAGGTCGATGTAAAACTCTTAAAGTCAATGAAACCATTTGAAGATCCTTTGAACCAGTAGTGGTCGTGATATTTCTAGGACGAGTTCGAACATCATATAACACTGCTTTTTGAAGCCATGGAATCAAGAAATGGGTACCTTCACCAATTACTTCTTTTTGAACACCACTCAATCTGTCAAAAATAACTGCTCTAGTTCCACCTTGAACATCATACATTGATTGTTGAGCAGCGTATAATAATACAGCAGGGATAACGAATCCACCAATTGGACCTCTGAATAAACTTGTCATGATTGAATAAACCAGAACCAATAAATAAAATATCAATGAAAAGAGGAAGAGAAGAAGAGAGATGGACAGATGGACAGAGACGACGGATAAGAAGAGGCGAAGAGATGGAGGAGGGATCGCAAGGGCAGAAAAATCGAGGAGGGTTTAGGCCGGGTAATGTCATTATCAAAAATGTAATGTTATATAAATTGAGCATTTGTGGTCGTACAAATGGTGCTAACCGGTCGACACAGCTATATTGACAGGGTATTCGGTCTAGGACTAATAGCAACTGACTAGCTAAAAGGTAGTGAACGGTGATATTCCTTTTGTATTTCATAACTAAGATATGGAACTAGGAGTCTGGGGACCAGTTAGGGGCCCGGAGCTAGTCGAAAGCCAGAGATTATCGCCGTGAAATCATAAATGACCAGTTATTAACATTAGCTGTTAGAACATTCTCATATCGGATCATGTAGTATTCTTTTATAAGTTGAAGTTTTTTACGAAGTCTACTTTTACATCTGTTATTCATATTATATTATTTCAATTTTATTTCTTTATTATTATCTAGATATTGGTTATGAGAAATGTTAGTTTTAGATTACTATATCTCTGGTTGAAATCTACAACCCAAATGTAGCAAAAACGACTGGTTATAGCATTAGATAGTTACTTTACCTTATATATCAAAAACACCCGGTTATTCACCAAGTCAATATTTTGAATTTTATCAACCTCTATCTTAGTAGTTTCTTTTAATTTTGATTGATTCATTTATTATTTATGTTATAACGACTGGCACGAACAGATATGTCCTCTTTAGAAAATATTCAAAAATTTAATAAAACAATATTTCCAGAATTAACTCTCGATTCAATTATTGGTTTTGATTATGATTCCGCACCAAGATTAAGAATAAGACGGAAACTAGCTGAATTTGAAAATGTGAAAGAATTACCTAAAGATCTCGCTAATCGGATAGCACAATCAGGTCCGAAAAAGAAGAAGAATAATAATAGGATAATAGAAAGAAATGAAAGAGAGAAGATTTCCTTAGGAACGGAGGAGGATATTAATACATCTAAATTAATTGAAGATGCTCAAAAGATTGACAGGAACAGTAAATCAAGCTCTGCATTAATAATTAAAGACAAGTCATCACCATCGAAGGGACCGTTCTCATCACCAACTTCTCTTACATTTCCATCTTCATCTGCTCTGGCAAATGCACAACCAAAACCTAGTTGGCATGCTCCATGGAAACTTAAAAGAGTCATATCCGGTCATCAAGGCTGGGTCAGAAGTGTTTGTATAGATCCAGATAATCGATTCTTTGCTACTGGTTCTGCTGATCGAACTATTAAAATTTGGGATTTGGCTTCAGGAACATTATTATTATCTCTAACTGGTCATATAATGGCGGTTAGAGGTTTAGTAGTTTCACCACGACATCCTTATATGTTCAGTGTTGGTGAGGATAAAATGGTTAAATGTTGGGATTTAGAACAAAACAAAGTGGTTCGACAATATCATGGTCATCTTAGTGGTGTTTATTCTGTAGATATTCATCCTACTTTAGATTTGTTGGTAACGGCTGGCCGTGATGCTGTAGCACGAGTTTGGGATATTCGTACTCGACATCCTGTTCATGTCTTAACTGGTCATAAAGCTTCAATTAGTCAAGTAAGATGTCAAGAGGCAGATCCTCAAGTCATAACTACTTCTATGGATTCAACAATAAGGTTATGGGATCTTGCTGCTGGTAAAACTCAAACAGTTCTAACTCATCATAAAAAATCTGTAAGAGCATTAGCATTACATCCTAGTGAATTTACTTTTGCTACTGGTAGTCCTGATAATATAAAGCAATGGAAATGTCCTGAAGGTTCGTTTATGCAAAATTTCTACCCTCATCAGAATTCCATTATTAATACATTAAGTGTTAATGAAGATGGTGTTATGTTTGCTGGTGGAGATGATGGTTCGATGGGATTTTATGATTGGAAATCTGGTCATAGATTTCAACAAATGGATACTGTGGCTATTCCTGGTTCATTAACTGCAGAAGCGGGGATTTTTGCAAGTGCATTTGATCGATCTGGATTAAGATTAATTACTTGTGAAGCTGATAAAAGTATTAAGATTTGGGGTGAAGATAATGAGGCTACTGAGGAGACCCATCCTTTAGATTGGAAACCTAATTTTAATAATTATCGATAAATGTGTTTCTCTGCTAGAGATGACACTTCCCCGGACTGGAAGGTACTCGAAGTAATGCAAATGCACGTGAAATGCACGTGATTCTCTTGTACGATATATATATATATATAAGCATCTATTCTCTTAACGTTAACTGAATTTTAATTTATTACTTGTCTGTCTGGGTTAGGCTCTAGCTTATAACCAGGATTTTTTGACGATTCAACTTTTGATTCTTACCTTATCACTCACACACGTCTGTAAGAACTCGGACGACAAGTACGAACAAAAACAACGAGACGAGAGTGATCAAGGTTGTTAAGGATTGAAACGAGGTAAATAGATTTGTTTTCACTTAGGCAGTGCTTTGTTTTCTTAGTTTCACTTAGGTAGTGCTTTGTTTTCTTAGTTTCACTTAGGTAGTACCTTGCTTTCTTATAATGGAGGACGATTCATCTGCTCCTACAAATAGTCCTTCTCCTGTACCAGTAGTATCGGCCACACCAGCTCCCACGATTAATATCACGTCAGCAAGTCAGATACGCGTAGGATATAAATGTTTTGTGGAAAAAAATGGAGAATATCGTATAGCAGAGATCTTATCAACTCATGTTCGAAAGGGTAATTTAGTTTTCTATGTTCATTATGAAGAATTTAATAAACGATTAGATGAATGGGTTCCGGAATCAAGAATAGATTTAACCAAGCCAGTAAGGTTACCTGTACCCGAAAGGTCAAAGAAAACTGGATCGGAAACACCAAAGGCTGGAGTTATTGGAAATAATAAGATCGGAAAAAGAGTTGGGAAAAAGGCTTCTAAACTTGTTGGACGAGCAGCTTCTGCTACCTCGAAAGCGGCAGCGGCGGCAGCTGGTGCTGGTGCTGGTGCTGGTGCTGGTACTAGTACTAGTACTAGTGGTGGTAAAGAAGAAGATGAATCGGCCGCTGCTAAATCAGCAACTGGTGGGACTAGTGTTGGAAATGGAGAGGGTGATGAAGAGATGGATTTAGATGATATTAAAGTTAATGGCAATCGTCGTGGTAATAATGATTATAATAGAGAGGAAGAAATTGAAAAACTTCGTACTTCAGGATCTATGACTCAAAACACTCATGAAGTTTCTAGAGTTAGGAATATTTCTAAAGTTATTATGGGAGAAAATATCATTGAACCCTGGTATTTTAGTCCTTATCCAATTGAAATAACTGAAGAGGAGGAGATTTATATCTGTGAATTCACATTGAGTTATTTTGGATCAAAAAAACAATTTGAAAGGTTTCGATCTAAATGTGCTTTAAGACATCCTCCAGGAAATGAGATTTATCGAGATGAAAATGTATCATTTTTTGAAATAGATGGAAGAAGACAGAGAACTTGGTGTCGTAATCTGTGTCTTCTTTCTAAATTGTTCTTAGATCATAAAACTCTTTATTATGATGTGGATCCATTTTTATTCTATTGTATGACTAAACGTGATGACTTGGGTCATCATTTAGTTGGTTATTTTTCGAAGGAAAAAGAATCTGCTGAAGCTTATAATCTAGCATGTATTTTAACCTTGCCTCAATATCAGCGGCTTGGTTATGGACGAGTTTTGATAGATTTCAGTTATAATTTATCAAAGAAAGAAGGTAAAGTTGGATCTCCGGAGAAACCGTTATCTGATTTAGGATTATTAAGTTATAGAGCATATTGGGCTGATACTATAGTTGAATTGTTAATTGAATCTGGGAAAAATGATATTACTATTGAAGAGATCTCTGCTGCTACTGCTATGACGACTACTGATATTATTCATACGTTACAGACATTGAGCATGCTCAAGTATTATAAAGGACAGCATATAATTTGTTTGACTGATGCAGTAGTGGAGAAATATGAACGGCAGAAGTTGAAGAAACGTAATCGTATAGATGCTTCAAAGTTATTATGGAAGCCTCCAGTATTTACAGCAGCTCAACTTCGATTTGCTTGGTAGACATAGTAGACATGCCCTTTTTTCTAATCATATTTATTTTCATAATGTAGTTTAATGACAATTAATCAAGGTCTATTGACTCAGCTCGCGTTACACTGAGAGAGTGACGTCTCTGGCTATTGACTGGCCGAACTGAGGGGGTACGAATAATTTTTTTTGGTTCCCTTCTGGTGCGGGGGGTTACTATCAACGGAGACACTAGCAACAATATCAGCACATGTATATATATTATCTAACTCCTAATCAAATGGAATAACTTTACGAAGCCCACCACTATGTTGCATCTCGCTAGCAGCAATTGCACTAGGTACTTTAATACCACAACAATCTGCCCAAGTATTAGGGATATGGATATGACCATGTTCATCCATATCATCATTTTCAAACCCAGGTTCTGGTTCAGCAGAAATACCTTCAGGAGCTGGTATTAGAGATCCAAACATGAAATGTTGCATGATTGGTAATTTGCCTAGTACTTCAGCATCATACATTTTTATCATTCCTTCATTAACTTTTGACCACTTCTTCACACCGGAGATATCATCAATTAAAGGAGAATGCCATCTTAGAGATGCAGTCTTTACCGTATTAATAAATTTGATGCATCCAAGATACATGTACTTTTCATGGTACATATCCACTAAGTCTTTGTCATGAATACTACTAGGTCTAAGATGTTTATGAGTTGCTAACTGACTGGAACCAAATAAAAATGGTAAGAAATGATAATCATCTAATCCCCATACACCATGAGATCCAGCTGGTTCTAACCAATACATGGTTTGGATTCGTCTCATAACTTTTAAATATAAAACAAAGATTTTAATCACTATAGCTTTAAAATCCGAGGGTTGAAGTAAACCTAGTTGCTTTATACAGAGTAAGAAACACATGAAATTAAGCTCATGGCCACTTCCATAATCAATTCTTTGCCGGTTACCCCAAGATTCAATAAAATATGTAGATATTTCTTCGACAGCACTTGACAGCTCGGTATTAGGAATATGTGATGCAATTAATGGTTCCAGCCATTTGGTAGCATTATTAGAAATATCATCATAGAAATCCCGAAATTCAGGTTTGCCAAACCTTGAAATAGTTTGATCAGCTGCTGGGTGAGAATCTATTAGTTCATTAATTTTTTCAAGTATGTTAATTATAGCCATGACAGTAGGACTTAGTTCAGTAGGTCCAGAGAATTGAGTATCATTAGTTACACCAATAACTGCTTGGTTAAGATCTTTTACAAATCCTAAGATTGTTTGTTTGACTAGACTATCTCGAAATATATTCAAATCATTTTCGGTAAGAATTCTTCGAACCGGTTTTTTGAATGGGCCAGCCGTGGAAGCAATGGTGTAGGTAGATGTTGATGAAGACATTGATATTTAGGACACGAAGTAGTATCAATGAGAACAGCACATCAAAAGCCCGTCAATCAATATTACTAGATGAGATGAACTTGAATAAATAAAGAAATAAATAAAAATGCTTTAATAGAAACCCGATCTATGGAGTCAACCCTTCCTCTGATTCTGAAGAACAATTCTGTTAATAAATCAAAATCACGAATACTATTCTGATAATAAATCCAAGTCTTGAATAGGATGATGATGGATGATGATGATATGACGAAGTTTAGGAGAGAAAAGTAAATGAATAAATAATACTTTGAGAAGTTGTTAATGTTGTTGAAAGAATTCATATGCTAGTAAAGGATATTATGCGGGCATCGGAATATTAGGATTATGTTACTGTAAAGATGAGAAGAAGAACAGGTTAATACAACAATAAAAGTAATATTCCTTAATTAAATAAAAAGATAGAATTTTATATATATATAACATACTGCCAAGATAACTAATTCTACAGAAAACAGATGGGAAGAGAGCTTTTCATCTTGGTGAATTCTGATGTTGAACCTTATAAAGGACTTCTTTGTACTTCTTTGGAATCAGTCTCTCGCAGCAACCGGAGGTAGACTAAATACCTGTGTCAACAAATAGCTGCTGGCCACTTCCGTCGACTTGGGACGATCGTCAATACATAATCATGCATCAACTCTGATCAACATCATGATGTCGTCGGAACTTTGCTCGGCACAGAGAAATGCAACTCGAAACAGTTTACGTCATTTAATAAGTCATAGGCCAAACCAACTAATTATTCACTATCCAGCACTAACTTTAATCTAAAAATAATGATTATGGCTAAAAAAAATGAGCCTAAAGTTAAGCGCTAGGATGCTAAGAGTTAAGTTAGCAACCTGCAGTTCTAAACTTAGCTAATAATATTCGGGGTTCAGCTTATGAGACAGAATCATTCACATCTCAGTGACATCAGGTCTAAGCCCAGCAGCCGGAAGCCTAATCGTTAGAGGCTTAGTTGAAAGTATTAGACGCCGTTTGTGGCAACCATCCATCTAGAATTCATTATTAACAGGGTCAGAGGGTCGTCGACCTTGAGTCAACCAACCCCAGAACCCCACAGAATATACCCAAACTCGGTTCACTCGCCGCTATTTATCTAACCTTATTCTGAAAGAAGGCTTAGTAGCCACGAGACTCGATCCGTTAAAACTAACAGCTAAAACTGCAAAACCATCTCTCTAAAAACAGTTATCTACCCTATCCGGCTTAGCCGTTCTCCTCACATGGAAAACCCCTAACCTAATTCAAACAAAGTCCGGGGTATTACTACTGTATTGTAGTCCCAAATTACGCTTATGCTTATATATATATCCGAGGTTAAATGCCTATCTATCTGATTCTATCACATAAATTTTAAATCAACTTTATTTTCCTTATATTATTTCTATGTTCATTCATATTCATATTCTTTTTCTAAAGTGTTATTAGTTCATCATGTCATCATCGGCAGCTTCAAAAAGATTAATTAAAGAATTATCTGCTTATAATGAGGATCCAAATCCTGCTTTAGATTCTCTTCATACACAATCAGAAGATGATCTTTTCACATGGACAGCAGTTTTAAAAGGTCCTATAGATACTTCTTATACTGGTAAGTAACAAGAGAAATGGACAGTGTATTTTTAGTTTTGGTGTTTCACATCTCTTACTGGGCTGCTTAAACCCCATACTCTGTATATTAATATTTTACTAACTCTTTTTTCTTTAGGTGGTCACTGGCTTATTCAAATTAAAATCCCTCAGGCTTATCCACTCCAACCTCCAACTATGCACTTTTTGACAAAGATTTGTCACCCTAATATTCATTTTGGTGTAAGTAATTCAATGTCCTAAAAGACTCTTGCTGATGGCGGGAAATGAATTTTTTGTTCTAACTCTTTTAGAATGGTGAAGTGTGTTTGGATGTACTCAAGAATCAATGGACTCCTGCTTGGACTATATCATCTGCTTTAACAGCTGTTCAGGCAATGTTAAGTGACCCTGAACCCAATAGTCCACTTAATGTCGATGCTGCTAATCTTATGCGATGTGGAGAGAAGTCAGGTTATGATGCACTTGTTAGATATTATACAGTAAGATATGCGAATAATATCCCATCTGTGGGTGAAAAATGAGGTGACAGTGTGTGAAGTTATCCAAGCCTGATTTTGGAAGGGGATGGGGCATCTGTAGAAAATGGATTTATTCTATACAGAGAAAGGGGTTCAAGAGAAAATAATAATCAGTCATTCATTTTTCTGTGATGATCTGGGGGACTCTGTATGAGCTGTTATGAGCTATTGCTGGATAGAATGATCTGATATGTTCCATTCTGAGCTGTTATGAGCTATTGCTAGATGGAATGATCTGATATGTTCCATTCTGAGCCTGTTTGAAGCAGAGAACAAAGTTCGAGCGAAATGAGCATTGAGCTAAGGTATCTGGCCCTGGCTGCCGTATTCGAAGTGATGGCGTCATTCATATTATTTTTATTATTCGGTTGTGTGTATATATGTAGAATTAATTTAAGGTACCCCTATACCCTTTATTATCCTTTCGTCGACTGGAGACATCGCCCTCAGTTCCCGCTTCGCTTGGGCTACTGGGTCGTGCCGGTCTTCATACTCGAGTTCTTCAGGGGTCAGGGGCAGTGCCGCGGTCTACCTAGAAACGTAATTCTTACCGTTAAATAGATTCAGTCATATTAGATCTGATGACACCTGGTGACACCTGGTGACTTACAATGACTATGTCTCCCATTTTTGACTCATTGACAATTTGTGATTTTATGAAGTCCTTTAAAAACATACCTATACCCTTGAAGAGGCACCAATTTATTATTATTATTACTTCAAGATCTTTGAGACGGTACACCGAATTAAAGGCTTGTTACCTGTAATAGCAATACTGCACAAAGGCTAACTGTGAGTAGGTACGTTCATTCTAACGCTAAGTCAAAATCAATAAGTACTTATAACTGTTGCTTGTTTGTAATAACATTCGATACTCGTCGTAGAGGACTGTACTCTACTGTACTGATCTATTTACTTGGATGTACGTTGCCGATTATTTCCTATCAGCTGACTACCGCACTTTATTAGTCATCATGCGCTCACAGCTAACGTACGGCTGATTATAGCACGGCTAAATAACTAACCTCTTCTTAGATCTTCGTGAGTGAAAAAAAAGGGTTCTTCATTGATCTGTTCTCTTTCTCCTCTCTCTCTTCTAGAACAAACTTCACACAAACCGTCTATAGCCAGCTATTGGTAGTTAATTTTTTCAATTTTAACATTCATTTGAAACATTTGCATAGATAAAGAAAGGTTGTTAATTTACTGGACGGAAAAGCAGAAATCACACTGACAACATCACGAATAACAAAAATTAGAACGGAGTTGAGGTGGGAATCGAAATAATAATACAGTAGTTTGTCTGAGTGTGGTTCCTCTCCTTAATTAATTGTTCTATTATTGAACCATATATTTATAAAGGAGATTGGCTTTTTTTTTTGGTTTTTCATGGAACATCAACTAGAGCAGGCTGTGAGTATTGCTCTTCAAGGCAATGCCAATGCTTCGCTAAAGCAACAAGTAAGTATACTCCTGATCCTATGCTGAGGTTGAGCTCGAATGCTCAACTATAAGGATGGTCTCAAGCGTAGTAGAGAGACGCATAACCACTGTACTAACTAAGAACAGGCTATTGAGTATTGTAATCAAATCAAAAATTCCAACAATGGATGGCAAATTTGCTTGGCTATGTTCACAGGCGATCAGCCAAGATCTGAATCATCACGATTCTTTTCATTGCAAGTTATTGACAGTAAATTGATGACGTTAGGGCCTGAAGAAATAAAATTCATCCGAAATAATCTATTCCCTCATTTACAGAGAATGGTTGATGTAAATAATACACAACCATTAGAAGCTGCTCATATGAGGAACAAATTGGCTCAAACATTTACTTATTTGTTTATTACTAGCTATGTTAGTGACTGGCCATCATTTTTTGATGATCTTTTAGCAGCGTGCCCAGTAGCTAATCCCCGAGCTGTAGATATGTATTTACGGATTCTAAAATTGATTCATGAAGAAATCGGTGATAATTTAATTGTTAGACCACCTGAAGAAACAAAGAGAAATAATCTTTTAAAAGATTTAGTAAGAGAAAGGGCGGTGGCAAAACTGGCTTCATCTTGGATGGAGATTCTTGATTATTATTCTAGTAATCAAAATAATGAAAGCATCAACAAAAATATTAACAATAACAATAACAATAACAACAATAACAACAATAATTCTAATGGCATAAATAATAATAATAATAATAGTAATAACGACAATAAAACAAATAATGTTAGTGACCTTTATAATGAAATCATTGATAATACTTTACAGGTCATTGGTGGTTGGGTTTCTTGGATTGATATAACACTTATTGTAAATCCTCCATATCTAACTCTTATTTTCAATCAACTGGCTAATCCTCGTCAACGTTTAGCTGCTTGTGATGCATTATCGGAAATAATTGCAAAGAAAATGAAACCTTCTCATAAACTAGAGTTAATCGCTCTATTGAATTTGACCACTGTTTTAGCTGAATTGAATAAATCGACAAAAAAGACCGCTAATGGTAGCTCTGTTCCTGCTGCTAATGATCCAGAATTCGAGGAACGAGTAGCTAAATTAAGTAATGTGGTTGGATTAGAACTGGTACATATTACTGATGGAACTACAACTCTCACTTCCGGTGCTCCTTGTTCACAGGAAGAAATGAATAGAGCTGAACAATTGATGATAGATTTGTTACCGACTATTTTGGAATTTCTCTCCAATGAATATGACGATACATCTGTCCAAGTTTTACCTTGTTTAAATGAGTATTTACAGTTTATTCGAAGAGAAGTCAAACGAGGACAGTCTCTGTCACAACAACGTCGCCAGTTAGTTTCTGTCATGTTAACAAAGATAATTCTAAAAATGGAATATGATAGTTCTACTGATTGGAGTGGAGGTGAAGATGAAAGCGAGAGCGAATTTTTGGAGCTTCGTAATCGATTAAAAGTTCTTCAAGACCAAGTTGCTGCTATTGATTCCGATTTATATGTTGACGGCATGGCACAAATTATAAATAGATGTTTTGAATCTAATGTTGGTAAGCGCTGGCAAGAGGTTGAATTAGGACTTTATGAATTGTCTTGTCTAGGAGATTCTTTACGTAATGGTTCAATAGCAGTTATTAGGGGCACCGAATCAACGGCATCACAAGTATTTTTTGAGTTATTTCTCAAAATGGTTGGTAGTAACGTCATGATTACTATCAATCATCCATCTATTCAATTGTGGTATATGGAATTGATTAATCGTAATGCTTCGTTATTCACTTCAAATTCTGCCAATGCTAATAATAGTGCTATAAATAATAGTAGTCTGCTTGCTAATCCACAGCAGCAGCAGCATTTATTGTCCAAGGCTCTTGAGGTGTTTGTTTCTCCGTTGGGTGTTCATAACCCGAATAAACGTGTACAGGTTCGATCATGGTACCTTTTCTATCGCTTTTTGAAGTCTGTGAAAATGATTGTTGGTGATATATCTCAACAAGTTTTTACTTCCTTAGCTCCGCTTTTGGTTGTTCGGGCAGAGTTACCATCTTCCAAAGCTGGTAATGATAGCGATTCTGAAATGTCGGCTGATGCAGCAGCATCGAGTGATAGTGTCTTTGATGCTCAGTTATACCTGTTTGAGTTGTGTGGTATGCTTTTCTCTTACTCAGACGAACATAACCTACCAGCACCTACCCAACAGCTATTACAATCCATTTATTCAGATATTGAGAGATGCTTAGGTGCAACAACAACAACAGGGACAGCAGTAGATCAACAGCAAATTGCTCTTCAAGTTCATCATGACTTAATGGTTCTTGGCACCTTTGCTAGAGGGTTTGATGATGTTACTGCTAGTGATGGTCCTGTTGGTAAAAATTCCGAGAGAAAATCGATTCAGGAATTGAAGAATTCTACTCAGGTTATTCTTGTTGTGCTCGGACGGATGCCTAAACTTGAAATTATTCGCGATGCTGCTCGGTTTGCATTTTCTAGACTTATCCCTTTGCTTGGTAATGAGATTCTCCCTGAGATTTCGACTCTTATTAGTATCCTTCTCAACGAATGTAAGACTCATGAATTTGGTGACTTTTTATCTTTTTTGGGTCAACTTGTTCATAGCTTCAGAACAGAAGCTGGCGTGTTTGAAATGTTTAGCTCATTAATTTCACCATTAATAGAGAAGGTTTTTGTATGTTTGAAAACAACTGATAATGACGATGATGACAGTAACAATGTTAGCAATGGTAGATTTGGAGGGTCTGCTCCAGCTACTACAGATGCAGTCATTTTAAAGAGAGAGCTTAAACGATCATATTTGCAGTTTTTGTACAATGTTCTCAACAATGGTTTTGGTGCTATTTTCCTTGTTGGTAATAATGGTTCAACATTTCAAGCAGTTATGGAGAGTTTGTTTCATTATTCTGGTGATCTGAGTGACCCAATGACGCAGAAATTGGCTATTTCTACTCTGAGTAGAATGATGCTTGTATGGGGTTCTGGTCATATAGTTGGTATACCTGCTGGTCCCGGTGCCACCGCTGGTACTGGTACTTCTACTAGTGGCAGTACTGGTGATGGTAATGGTGTTGTCAAAGTATTTGGAGAAGGCATGAAAGTACCTGGGTTCGATGATCAGGGTGTTTTGGAACAATATTCTCAGGTTTGTTGGACACTTCCAGGTAAGCCTGGTTATGATAGTAAAGATGCTCAGACTCGGTTAATTCTTGGTGAATTAGCAGGTCTACAAAAGACTATCTTTGACCAAAAAAGTGATATCTATCCTAGGTATCTGGCGGATTATCTTTCTCGTCTTGGTCTACCTCAAGATCTTTCTCAGGAATATCTATCTCAATTGGCTCAGCTGAAACCTAAAGAATTCAAAAGGTTTTTCACCGAGTTTATTGTAAGAATTTCTTCATCATGATTGCAAAATTGATTCCAAATGTGATGTTACGAGTGTATATAGATATGAAAATATATATATTTATATATATATATTTTTAAACTAAGAATGTCTGGAGGCAGCTGGGGCATTGGTCCAGACTGGGTTATGTTTTTTTTTCTTTAGCTTGTGATCATCTCTAGGAGAGGTCAATGAAGAGAGAATCGAGACTTATTCAAGAGTATTTTTGCCTACACTTAACCGGGGAAGATGAGTAAACAACAGGCACCGGAGACTATGCAGCATTCACTGTATTATGTATGTACAATAGTTATATAACATTCCGAAGAAATCAATTTCACCTATAATCTTTCAAAGCAGCAGTTTCCTCAGTTACTCGCTTATCTAAACCCTTTTCTATCTCAGCACCAATATAATTTTCAATATCTTTCGTAAACGATAATGTCGGTTTAGGTGGTAACTTAGCCAATTCAGACAAAAGTTTCTTTGTAGCAGGGTTCTGAGGCATTTTCTGAGGAACAAGCAATTTCAAATCTTTAGCAGTAACTTTAGCACCATCTTTGGCTCGACGATACCGTGAGTAAGGATTACGGATCTGATCCAATGCACCAATCGGTACTGGAGGATCAAGTATAGAGGTAACAAAATGCGTTCTTTCATCAACGATGGCTGCTTGTGTAGCCAATGCATTTTCCTTACTAGGTTTAACAGCATCTCCTCGAGGATAAGGAATGATTATTGATTCATCATAAGCTGCTCGTCTGATCTTACGAATAGAATTAGTATGAGTATCATAGAAAGTTCCTTTGAATTTGATTGAATGGATAGCCACATCTTCTTCAGTGCCATCTTCATTTTTAATTTTAGTAATCAATCGAAGATTTTTATAATGAACAGGTTTTGGCACATTGACTACTGGTTTCGAATGACCTTCTGACCATAATTCCTTCGGAAGAACAAACTTTTCCGAACCTCCTAATCCTTCAATCATATAGGCATTACCATTATCATATATAGAACGAATAATCCCAATTTTATTTCTTTCTGGTCCTCTAATCATTTGTACTCTATCACCAACAACAAAAGGTAATTCGTCATTTGCCAATCTTTCTACTTCTTTGACTTGATATTTTGATTGGAATTGGAAAAATGGTGGACTAGCCTTGTTCATATTCTTTTGAGCAACGACCTTTGCCAGACCTTTAAGGTCGTCAATATTTCTTGAGAATCTTGGATTAACCATTTCGAAATGGACCTCCTGAGCGGTATATCTGAAGCTTAGCTGATCGAAAGCCTAGAATGAAGAAGTCAACTAAAACCTCAAACGCTGGTTCGCACAAAATTTCAAATTTCAGTAGGGTACGGGTTGAGAGGGGTTTTCGGGCGACAAATAAATGGCCGATATTGTACGCAGTTTCTCCCAGAGTTCTTTTTGAAATTAATCACTTCCGTAGTTTAAGAAGGTACTCTAGTTAATACAGGTTGATTAGGAAAGACTATGACGTTAGGTATCTAGACACAGCTACGAGGTGAGTGACATAGTTGATAGTTGTTTGTAGCACGTACGTACATATATAACATGTTAACGAGCGGCCGGCCCCTGCAGATTAAATAACGCTTGAGTCCGGGGGGTCAACGCTACCCGAAATGCCAAATATTAAAAAAATAATAGTTCAACAAATATTTATTCTATGTATCAAATAAAAGAAGAAAGAAAATGAACAAATAAAATAAAATAAAATAAAATAAAATAAAATAAAATAAATATGCCAGTTGGCAGATTTATATGAGCCTTCAGTATCCGAATTAACAAGTATAAAGGTTTTGGTTGAGCAACAGAGCCTATATCAGGTGTCTACAGAACAATGACCAACTGTGACCAACTGATGTTGGGATGGGCGAAGTAAATCCAATTAAAGAAAGTACCCGCTCTTAGCTCTAAATGGCAAGCATGAAAGAACGGCTTCCATGAAAAGTCAAAAGCTTTGCCTGTCTTCACGGTCATCAAAAATCCTATAGTTGTTATTAGAATTAAAATGATTGTCTCCAACCATCAGTTCGGTTCACGACTGTTCCAGTCCTTCTGGTCAACGTTGGAGTTAAAACCACCAGGGAACTCTGCATGGCCATAGAAAAGTGGTGCTTCATTTCCGTCGTTATTTCCCACCGTCTAAGAGAAGCTTTACTAAATAAATCAATTAACAACTCTATCTTCTGAATACGTTCATCGATTTCCTCAGATCTCCAAGAAGTTACGGAGTCGTGTCATTAACCTTCATCCTATTCTGCAAAATAAATAAACCATTCAAAGAGGTTCGAAGTAATTACTACACTCAATCTTCAAACAATTATTACAGGCTAATATCTCGTAGATACCAAGATAGCCACAAACAAGGAGTGTCGATTAGAGCGTCGGATTGGAGATTGCATGCATGTAGTAAATTATGGGATTAGGAAATTATATGCCACAAGGATGGATCAGAATCTAGAAGTATAATTGGCGGTCGACCCCCTCTCTTCTCCCGGGCTGCTGGAGTTACTCCCCAGACAGCCAGGATAGGCAGGGGTACGGGGTTAAGGTCTCACCACTAACAGTTCACTACTTAGGGCAACAGAATCTTAAATTTTTTAACCTCGACTCCGCCAAGCGAAACGTGCAAACTGAGCAAAAACAGAGTCTAGAACAGTATTACACAGACGCGGTTTCGGTGGTTTATTTCATGTCACTATCCATTAATTAGTTAATAATACAAATGGTCGTTTCAACTCCCACAATCCAAATCTCAATGCTCAGCACAAATGGCAATAAACTCCTCCTCATTAATAGCACCATCTTGGTCCAAGTCAAACTCGTCTATCATAGCTCTTATTTCATCGTCATCCAAATTTTCACCTAAATCTTGTGCAACACGCTTCAAATCGGCAAAGTTGATTCTACCGGTATTATCAGTATCAAAAAGTGAAAACGCCCTTCTAATTTCTTCCAATGGATCCCTTGCAAGTATTTTTGCCGACACTTTTTAGTTAGTATGAGAATCCAGAAAAGCCCTCCCCTTTGAGATAGCTGGGTACAGCCCCAGATCCCTAGTTGTCACTACCCTGTTGTTCTCACTTACTAACTTGAGCAAAATCATCGTAATTTATTAGCCTTCGACCCTGTCTGTCATGATCCTTTATTATTTGTAAAACTTCAGCCTTCTTAGCGTCAAAACCTAATGCTCTCATTGCAACCTTAAGTTCATGATAATCAAGAAGACCATCATTATCTGTATCAAACACTCCAAACTGAGAGTTAGCATACAATCCGGTGGCTGGGGAAAAAAACCTCTAGATCTCTCTCGCTCCCACGATGCGGTGACTACATCTCAGCTACCGGAGACAGAATACTGGATTCGGTTTACTTACTGCTTCTTTAACTTCCTGTCTTTGTTCATCGGTTAATTCTCTAGCACTAGCGGATGCTGATGTACTAGGTAGACCTCCTCGGCCAAGAGGATTGGAGTAAGGTGCCCCCGCCGAATTGGACGCAGGAACACTTGTCCCCGGCACTGTTGCTGCCACTCCTCCGAAAAGACCAGGTACTCTTCGTCTAGTCGCCATTCTTAGAATGAATTATATATAAGTTGTTGGTGGGAAAATAAATAAGATGAAACAGCAATCTCTCTGATGAAGATGCGAAGAACTGAAGAAACGAAAAGAAAAGAAAACACCAGTGAAGTCTTTATAAAATACAGAGAGAAAGAGCTCGACAGATATAATGAAATTGTATGATTCGTCTTATTATGACCCGAAAACAAATTAAAACAATGAGGTGTGTAAGCTGATTAAATTCAAAATTTAAGACGCGTCGTCGTCTTGTCGTTAAATCAATACCGCGATGGTAATTTACGGGTAAGGGATTTATTTATCATCACGTGATTGTATCTGTAAAATTGATCGGCATCCGCGCATAGACTTTATCGGTAATTAAAATTAAGGACTTCTGTTTTGATAACTTATTCTTTCTTTCATCAGATAAAACCTTGAGATAAATAGGTTGCCCAGCTGTTGTTCGTTTTACACTAATTATATTAGAGAAATGGATTTTTTGAAACTATTTTGGTCCAATCCAATTGATAGCATTACTGTTAACTAAGTAATCTACATATATAATAGCAAGTGTTAAAATTAACTGTTAAGTTTATGTGTAACATCTGAATATAACTTTAAATTTTGTTTCTTGATAAATTAATAATGTGTCATGTGTCTCAGCCATTTGTTTGTTAGACTAACTCTGTCGATTACGATTACTTAGATTTGGGCGTTAACAGCTGAGCATTAATGTCAGAGCCGCACGGCTGAAATTTAGACGGCGACGCCATTGTTAAGCATCAACATAAAAGGTTACTGGCAAATAGTTATTTTTTAAAATAGATTATTACAGAATCCGATAAAGTCTGTCGTTGATAATTAGTACCACCAGTAAATCAGAAATTAGTTCTGTAGGGTAGAAGATCAAGTCAAAAATTTGTTGAACGCTTATTTGTCCCCTACTGGTTTGGAGATCGGAATACAACCCACAAACTCGACATCTAACACTCTCCATCTTCGGATATGCCAACCAGCTTCAGAAATGGGTACAAACCAGGAGCAGAGTAAATTGATGCCACAAAGTCCGAGAGAGATCATAAACCGACTAAAGATTACTTATTGCCTCCGTGTGCGAAGAAACGTGCGTGGTATATCGAGCATTAGCAGCAACTGACTTTATTATTGCATATATCCTTTAATAAGAACTCACAATCTTCAAAGGGTAAGGGTAAATATATATGAAAAAGTCTTTTCGCTGATTGGCTCTTCTTTCTTCACACTCTCTTATACGGACATTAATTTGGCAAACTCGAGAACTAACGCTCGCGCTCTCTTGCTTGACCGGTAACTAGATAATATTTTGGAGATTGATTTCTTCGGCTTGGTAGGATCTGGGTAGTCAATTGAGAGACGAATTGTGATTAGTTTATTTATATATATAGAGAGGGCTATAATTCTTCTTATCACAAAAAAGTCTCTAAAGAACAAGCATAGTTGTGATTCCAAGCAAACAACAAACTAGTTTAAAGTGACGAATTCTTTCAAAGGTTCAATTCAGAGTTTTTATATATATATATCTCAAAAGACAATGTTGAGATCTTTCAAACCATCTTCAGTTAGGACTCTTCTGACTGCCACTCGTCAGAAGTCGGCCTGTTCGTTATCATCATCAACTCGTTATATCCATACTACATCACCTCAATATAAAGCCGAACAAAATTTGGCTGAGAATGCTCGTATATTTGGTAATCCTATTGGACCTCCTTTAGATCCCAATTTTGGTAAAACGATCATAACAGAAGATTTGCATATAGCAGAACACACACCCAAAAAAGATGCTAAAATCAGACATTTTACTGTAAATTTTGGGCCTCAACATCCTGCTGCTCATGGTGTATTAAGATTGATTTTGGAATTGAAAGGTGAAGAAATTATCCGTGCTGATCCTCATATTGGACTTTTACATCGAGGTACTGAAAAGCTTATTGAATATAAAACTTATACTCAAGCTTTACCTTATTTTGATCGATTAGATTATGTATCTATGATGACCAATGAACTGGTTTTTGCATTGGCAGTTGAGAAATTACTTAATGTGGAAGTACCGATTAGAGCTAAATATATTCGTACTTTATTTGGTGAAATTACTCGTGTTTTGAATCATTTGATGTCTATTTTATCTCACGCTATGGACGTTGGTGCTTTGACTCCATTTTTATGGGGTTTTGAAGAACGTGAAAAGTTAATGGAGTTTTACGAACGAGTTTCTGGTGCGCGTTTACATGCTGCTTATGTTCGACCTGGTGGTGTTAGTCAAGATTTACCTGCTGGACTTTTGGATGATATTTACATGTGGGCTACTCAATTTGGTGATAGATTGGATGAAACTGAAGAATTATTGTCAGATAATCGTATATGGAAATTAAGAACCAAAAATGTAGGAGTTATATCTGCTCAAGATGCTTTAGATTATTCATTATCTGGGGTTATGTTAAGAGGTTCTGGTATTCCATGGGATATTCGTAAGAGTCAACCTTATGATGCTTATGATTTGGTTGATTTTGAAGTCCCTGTAGGTATTAATGGTGATTGTTATGATAGATATTTAATGCGAATGTCTGAATTCCGACAATCTTTAAGAATTATTGAACAATGTATTAATCAAATGCCTGCTGGTCCTGTTAAAGTAGAAGATTATAAGATTGCTCCTCCGCCTCGTGCAATGATGAAGGAAGATATGGAATCATTGATTCATCATTTCTTATTGTTTACAAAGGGTTATTCTGTTCCTGCTGGAGAAACTTATACTGCAATTGAAGCTCCTAAGGGTGAGATGGGTGTATATGTTGTTTCTGATGGTTCTGAACGTCCTTACAGATGTAAGATCAGGGCTCCTGGGTTTGCTCATTTGGCTGCATTCGATCATATTTCTCGTCAGCATTTCTTACCAGATGCTGTAGCTATTATCGGTACTATGGATTTAGTATTTGGTGAGGTTGATAGATAAAAAAAAAAGTTAGAACCTCATATATATAAAATACCTTCGTATAAGTCTTGTAAAAAATTTACAAACATAATTTAAACTCATTTCAATCGATCTGGCTTTGGTCTAGGCTGCTTTAGCTATCGCCTTCATCTGACCCGAGGGTGCGCCTTCGCTCTAAATGATTGTAACATAAATGCTCAACAATTTATTTTAGGTTTACATAATAATAATTATATTTATATCCCCTTTTCTGCTCAATTCCAGATTCTAATCTTCATCTTGCTTCAATAAATCATCCAAATAAGCACTAGGGGCACGATTAGTTAAATTTGTTCGTGGGGGAATTCCAAGATAAGAACTATTACGATCATATGTGCTATGGCGTTCAGCCATCTGATCACCACCATAAGTGCTTTCTCTCGCCATTGATAAATGCCTAGCAGATCTTGAAGTAAATGAACCAGCACTTCCTCCTCCTCCACCACCTGCACCGTAATAACCAGCAGGTAAATAAACACTTGATCGAGTGGTTCCTGGAGGACCAGGGGCTGCCATAACTCCAAGAGTACTATTAATGGAACCTCCACCGCCAATACTACTTAAGCCACCAATACCAAGAGATCCTCCTAGCATACTATTAGTACCACCTCCAGTACTAGCACTATTCATAACTTCAGTAGTAGGTGAGAAAAATAAATTCTGACCAGATGTCATAGTATGACGATTTCCTGACGGAAGATTATCCGAGGAAATATTTGGATTCCCGAAACTTCCACCACCACGACTTATAATTCCACTGCCACCGCTAACACCACCAGCAGTAACAGCACTAAATATAGGAGTAGCTTTGAGTTCAGATTGTTCAGCCAATAAAGCAGCTGCTTCAGCTTTTTTAACAGAACTTCTCAACGCTTGAGCTGCCACAATTCTCCAACCAATTATAGCTAAAGCAATGCCACCAAGAATAGCACCCACTGCAATAAATACTGTCCCCTCAGGAAGATTAGATTGGAGAATGTATGGGTTATTGTCTAAAGGCGGTACTGTAATAGATGGTGTAGCCAAAGATGAACTGGTTGCGCTGGCTGAAGAACTGACTGAAGAACTGACTGAAGAACTGACTGAAGAACTGACTGAACTGGCTGAAGAACTGACTGAACTGGCTGAAGAACTGGCTGAAGAACTGGCTGAAGAACTGACCGAAGAACTGACTGCTGAACTGGTTGAACTAGCTACACTACTTGAACTGGCTGAACTAGTTGAACTGGCCGTAGTAGTTGAACTGTCTGTACTTGTTGAACTGGTCGTACTAGCTGTACTGTCTGTACTTGTTGTACTGTCTGTACTGGTTGTACTAGTCGTACTAGTTGTACTGTCTGTACTGGTAGCAGTAGTTGAAGTGTCTGTACTAGTTGAACTAGTTGTACTGGTTGTACTATCCGAACTGGCCGAAGCGTCAGCACGTTTTTGAAGATTTGGAATATCTTCATCATCGTAGAAAAAATAATCGTAAAAGTTGAAGTCATCATCTTCGTCTTCATTTGTGTGTTGGTTGAAAGAAAGCTGTTCGTCAATACTCTGCTGAAGTTCTAGTATATTTTCGGTAAGTAGCAGAGGTAATTTTGTTGCAGCAGTTGATTGTAAAGTTTTAGATGAAGTTTCTATAGAAGAAGATGCAGTAATAATGGCAAGATTATATAAACCCCAAGCCATCATTAATAGTTTTTGGCTTTTCGGTGATAAATCAGTTGTCATCATTTTTTATAATCCTCTAATAGAAGAGTAAAAGTAATTGATGTTGATACAAGATCACACAATTCAATTCAGATTCTACACCTCTTCCTAAATACTATGATACTCTCTTCAAGTCACAAAAAATTTGTTAAAGGCCTTTCTCCTAGGCGGGAGTCTCAGGGGTAGTCGTCTCAGTGGATTCTGAACCCTGTCCAGAATAGATTTCAATTCTTCTCTAACCAGGTAGTGACACAATATCGTTATTGTTTGTAAACAAAAAAACGCGAAAAGAAATCCCCCTTAATTAATCTTCTCAATCCAAAAACTTTCTCCTCAGTAATAATCTATTATTATAAACGAGAGTATGATAAAACGAAAGTAATAATTCAAACTGTTGTTATTAATTAAAAGAGAGATAAAAATGATGAAAATGATATCCGTCAGTCTCTTCACTGACAAATTTGACCAGGGCACGGTAGGGCTTCTTCATAAACAACCATAAAACTGAAGCAGCTATATATAGGATATTTTGCCTAACCCAATTTGAACAGAAATATTCCAATTTAAGTAATAATTAAGTATGGTCCAAGAGAGCGAACGCGGCTACAAAAAAACAAATTAAACAAGTCATTGGACTCATGGTGTATATAACTGAACTGGCAGTCAAGCGTTTTTTTCATAGCGACATTGCTTTTTGATCCCTCGGGAAGAAAAAATGATCTATGGCATTTGAGATCTTGAGACTAACATAAACTTACAGAAGCATAGACAGGGAAAATTGCGGTTATGTGACAATTGCTGTGTCCTTGGCTAGGCGGTATAAATGAATGCAAACATGTGCTCACCTCATCGATAACTTACCGGATGCCCTGACCCCTGATCTCGATATGGTACGTACGTACGTACGTGTATTTTGTGATGTCACGTGAGAATCGCTGACTGTTAATTAATAATAATAATAATAATAATAATATTTCTGACTGTTAATTATCAGCATAATATTAATATGTCCTTAGTATGCCAGTCCCGGTATTTTATTTATTGTTGAATATATATCTGTATGTTATTAAGGGTCGGAGCAAGTGCTCTTGACTTGATAGTTGTTATCACTATATCGCGAAATATTTAATCTTGAGAGGAAATTTATTGCATGATGTACTAGAAACTACATGTATATATAAATGTATTCTTTTAACGAGTATAATCTCAATCGATATCTCGAAACTCACTAATTAGTAAATATATCTAAAGTTCTCATTCTCATGGTCAGTCAAATCTAAAAACGCCGTCGATATATCCTCTGGATGAGCAGCCGACCTCGCATCTCGCTTTTTGTTCTTCCTCCATAAGTATAAGCCTAATAACACTACAAGGAGAATCTCTGATAAATGACTAAACATAAGAGATCCCATTCCTAATGGATACTTTGGTGCTTGAGATGTTTTGTAAAAAAAAGGTCCCACAATGTTCCCTATGCAATAACCCATAAACAAAAAGGCATTGGTGATCACTTTCTTACTATGTCCCGCAGTATTAGCTGTGACTAACGATAACAAAAGAACAAATGATGCATTATAAGGACCAGTAAGATAATAACATATAAGTCGACCTATTTTCCGTGATTCAGGAACAAAATATAATCCAAACGCACCAGCAACATTAGGTAACATAAACAATACAATCATCATAACTCGTCTATTCTTTTGCAAGTTATTCAAAAAAACTGCGGTTAAAATTGAAACAGCAACAATAATTCCATTGGGGATTTGCATCAAAGTGGTAACAAATGTAGAAAATCCAAATCCCTCAATAATAAGCGTGCCGAAATTAGATAATCCTCCATTGGGAACATTACTAACCATAGCTATTAAGAAAAAAGCCCAAGATTTAGGATCTAGGACTGCTTCTTTTACTTGCTTCCATTTAAAAACTTTGGTCTCAATACCTGTTTGATTCTCGTGTAATCGAAGAATAACTAATTGCTTTTCTCGTTCAGTGAAGAATCGTGCATTAACTGGAGAATCTGGAACAAATAAGAATACAACTATACCCCATACAGAGCATAAAGCACCAATAATTAAGAATTCATACCTCCAGGAAGCTAAATGACCTTTGATGTGGCCAACACCATAACCTAATAATCCACCGGCTGCAATTCCAAATCCATTGGCGGTATACCATAGACCAATTCTTATTGGTTGTTCCTTCCTAGTATACCACATACTTGTTATCAACATAAAAGCTGGATCTGCACACGCTTCTGCCATTCCACCAAGTGCTCGAACAACTGCTAGAGTAGCAAAACTATTACAAGTAGCTTGAAGCATAAGAAAGACTCCCCATATAAAGATATTAATACCCAAGTATTTACCAACAGGGAATTTCAGCAAGAAATAATTTGTTGGAATCGCCCATATTAGATATCCGAAATAGAATATGGATGATAACCAACTATATTCGGTTCCTACGAGTTTCAAATCTTGTTTCAATCCAAAAATAGCTGCATACGAGAGGGTTGTTTTATCAATGTAGAAAAACATATAGCAAACAGCCAAGAATGGCAATATAGAAAGATCTGTCTTTCTGACGAGTTTTTTCAATTCTTCTGGAGATACATCATCGAGACTATATAATTCCCCATGGCCAATAATTTTCTGGGCTTCATCTAAACCTCTAATATCAATACATTTAGTTGCTTCAATGTTATTGTTGTCGATAGTCTCGACGTAAGTCTCCTCGTAAACTTTGTCAGTCATAGTGAAAATAAAAAGATAGTTTTATCAACAATATCATATAATGCCGAAGAGAAAAGAACTCAACAGGGAGACATTATCATCTTTTTATATTATGAGGGTGAAACATACTCCGCCTTATTTTAATAAGATAACGCGATATCATTAAAAAAATGTGGGGTATATGAGTTCTTTCAGCATTTCATATTTGTAAGTTACCGACTCATTTCCGAGATTAATTGCTAAGATCGATACAGCAGATATCCATGATCAGCAGTGTCTTTCAAACAAAAAACGTGGGGCAGATATCCATGATCAGCAGTGTCTTTCAAACAAAAAACGTGGGGGTTGACATCAGGGAACGACCGATCTGTAGCGCATACGTGCATGCTGCAGATTTAACCGTTAGATAGCAAAATTATTAGACAACAAACCTGCATCATTTATGTGGAGATAAGAGCCTGATTTCATAACATGAAGGTTAGTCTTAGGCAGCATGCAGTTTATGCGGTCCCCCACCCCCCACGTTTCAAATTGCGGGGAAGCTTAGGGATCGGTCTAAGGATCCAAGGAGGTAAATCTCCATGATCTGACCCACCGTGTGCGTAAGTTATTAACCATGATGTAGATCAGTCCAAAATAACTCTTCATGCAGTTATAATGAGTACGATTCATAAACTTCTTGATTGTCTACGATCCCTTTCACTAGTATAGTCCTTTCTCCATTCCACTTTAAAGTTAGCAAAAGTATATAAAAATTAAATCCTGAAAAGAAATGTCTCTTTCTAGGTTATCACTCACCTCCAAATTCGGCACATTATCAAAATTAAACCTAATCTCACGAAGAAGCTTTGGTATCACCACTGTCCCCGTACCCGTGACATTTTTCTCATTCGAAGTAAAAGCAGCACTGCCCGATGTTAGATCTTCTTCACTCGATGCAGCACTACTAAGACTTCCTAACGAAAGGGAAGGAAACTTTAAAGATAAAAATCCAACATTCAACTTCCATGCTGCGACCGAATACCTTACTGGTGAACTGTTTGATGCCAAAAACCCTCCAAGGTATTTCCCATCGGGAGAAAACTTTATTTTCGTCAAGCAATAATCATAATTGCTTCCATTATCGATTGGTCTAGTACCCAATGATGCTAACAGGCTACCATTTCTTAAATCATACACATATCCTAATATAGGAGTTTTCTGCTGCTGATGCTGTTGCTTTTGGTTCTTTAGCGAGGGCTGTGGAACGTCCGGAGTTGAAGAAACAGCAAATTTCTGCTGTGGCTTATGGAAAGCAACACTGTTAGGATAAATCATCATTGCGGCTGATAAAAACCTTGTTGACTCAGCTATTAACGAATTACTTCCAAGGACAGACGGTAATCTGGAGGCAGTATCACTAGGATCTAGAGTTCGTACAACTGCACCCACAATGGTAGGTAAATGATGAGCCTCAATAGACTTGTGAGATGAAGATGATATCAGAATTGATGATATCCGAACTGACGCAATCCGAGAATCAACAGGTTTGCGAGTATCAGTAATTTGGACTGCCAGAGCTGATATAAGTAGTGTGATATTTTGAAGAGCAATCTGTTCGATGCATCTTCGACATAATAGTGTTAACTTTGATTCTATTGCACTTCTAGAATTGACCTCAGTATTATTCTCGGGAAGTGTGAACCCATTATTGTAAAGGATCGCAACCAATGCATCTAAAATCGTTAACGGATTGAAATAATGTTGCCAGATGTTCCATCCGCTACCAATAAGTAAAATAGCAATATCCCTAGTTCTACTAGGAGCTCCCCCTACTAAAGATAATTGAAGAGACTCTGCCACTTCCCTAGCAAAATTATTAATTGTGCTATTGTGAAGTGCAGCTGTTGCCTTGGCTAAAGAACTGAGGATTATTGTTGCTTTCAGGCTCTCAGAGCCAAACATATCAGGACTCACAGAGGGTACTATTTGTTAGAATGCATTTCTCTAGGCCAGGAATCAGGTACTCTCTCCAGCTCTATCTCATGACCGCTAGTTCTACACCCCAGACCCCGCAGCTGACTTCACTCGAGGTTAAGAACGTGTAGATAATAAAAAATCATTTGAGGGAACTTATACGCATTTCAAACAAGACCGAAGCAAGTCGTGAGGACCAAGACAGGAGATCGAAGCGAACGGGCTTCCGCGAGAGCGTCATACTTACATTTCGATTTCCAGATCTCGACTATTTTGTCCTTGTTCTCTCTTTTAATAAGTACATCTAAACAGGCTAAGCTTCCCATTTGAAGCTGTCCGGATGATACCATTACCAAACTTGCAAAGTCATCAACAGATACTAATCGAGAAAAATCCGGCTGAATCTTAATAAGCCAGTCCAAGATATCTTCTGTGGATACTTCATGCTGCTCATGAGTTGAAAGAAATAGGAGTCGAGCAAATGTTACCCATAGGCTTATTATTCTTGCTGAAGCTAATGATCCTATTTCAACCACGCTATGGTAATTAGAGCTTATTGCCCAATAGCTACTGCCATCGCTCATTCCCACCCGATGTGGAGTAGTCGTTGCTGATGTCGACGACGCTAGCAGTTTCTGCCAAGGTTGTTGGGCGTGTTTTTCATGAATTGAAATTAAAGAGCGAGCAATCGCTTTGAGTTGATCAACCTGGGAAATCTGTTCGGGAGGCTGAGAACATAGAACATCAAGAATATGATCAAGATTCACAAAGAGATACGGACCTGAAACGTAATAACTGGCTTCAGCAGAATTGCGAGGTAATAAATCGATCCGCTTACTGGACAATGAAGACGGTGATATCCCATCCTTTTGGTCATCTATTTCTGAACAAGAATCCAAATTCCAGCACCGCTTACTTCCATTTTCGTATACTACAATAAGAGATAAAAGAGATCCGGTAGTGGCGGCTGTACTAGTAGTAGTCACAGAGCTTCCTTTTTTTGCTATTTCTATTGATAGCTCTTTAATTGCAATCCCCTGTCCAGGAATATGACGAGTGACTTTGCCCGTTTCTGGATTGATTACGGCAATTGTACTGCTTAGCGATATTGCAATAACTAGGTCATTTGAAACCCGTACAATCTCTTTGACACCTGCCTCGAATACGACTAGTGAGAATTTGATTTCCATAGACTCCTTATCAATAATAAATATACGACCTTTAGAAGTTCCGACAACGATAGTAGTAGATGGTCCAGTTATGGCCAGAGGATTAAGGGTTTCATCAATACTATCCAGAGCAGAAATTGTATGACCGTCTAATTTTACCTTCTTAGAAGGGGAAGTAATAAGGAATTCATTTAAAGTATAAATATTAAGACTATCTCCATAAGCCATAACAATATTGCTTTCATGAATTGCCGAATGAACGTCATTGCGACGGTATCTGCTTTCCGCTTTCGTTCCAGTTCTGATGATAGATGGTTCGAGTGACCATTCGAGAGGTTGCTTCAATGTATCTGCTAAATACACTAACAAAGGTCCTTCAGGATTTTCCTTAATAACAGCTATTAGTTGATTAGTTCGAGAATTATGTACAACATTAACAGATGCACTACTTTGCCATAAAGGTTCAATCAACTGAATAGTTCCGTTTGAAACCCATATCACAGTTCCATCATAACTCAATGCTCCAAAGTAAGCAGAAGGTTGAGTCAGTTCTTCAGCAGCGTCATCACTTTCCTCAAATAATTTATCTTCATCATTATCGTCAGTTGAGGTTATTATTGAAGCAAAGGGATGGGTTGTGCCTGAGCTAAACTCTTGGACAAATCTATTTTCAACTACGGATTTTTCTTGGGTCTTCTCTAACCTATAGAATGACCAACTATTCCTACAAAGAACGAGCCATAACCGAGAAGATATCTTCTTTGTTGCTATGATTACATCTCCAACAACTTCAGGAAATGGTGCAAATGCTTCTGGCTTTAGCAGGTGTCTACTATACCCCTGGTCATTATTATGATTGTCGCATGTAAGGTCAACAGTTGCAGTTTTGCCAGTCCCCTTATAAACCACTAAGAATTGATCTCTAGAAAATAAAGTCGCTAATGGCCAGTCAGGGAGGGCTCTAATACGACTTCTAATCTCAAGAGTTAAAGAATCGAGAATTAATAATTCACATGAGTTGCCCCATACCAAGATTGAAGAAGACCCTGGGGAAGATTGTATACCAGTCGTCCTTATTCCTTGAGGCGATAATGGCAAACACTGATATGCTAATAACACACCCGAAGGTATCATATACTTAGCGATGCTTTTCTCGTACAAAACGAGCAAATGAGTGCTTTTATTCCCCTGTAGATTTGTTCCCGTATATAATCCATTTAACTTCTTTAACGAAGAATGGACGGTTGTAGTATCTGTAATACTACTACTATCAGAACTATCATTTTCCCGATTCAATCTAACAGTTGAAATCAATGTGTAAGTAACAGATCCCTTATTGTCAACTTGTTGATTATATATCTCAACTAATCCACAAGCATATCCAATTACAATCCCTTCCTGGAAGACAGCTGTTGCAACAGGTATATCGTTATCACCATTTTCATAATCTATAATTTCTTCATCTTTCACATGAAATACAGCTGTAGCACCATAATTCATTTCGATCCAGCCCAAGACTTGTCAATAGCAAAAAGCAAAAGTTGAATAGGTACTATATCAATCAACTTAGGTTATATATATCAGGATGATGTCGTCGATGTCGGCTGGATTGGATGGAAAGCTTATGCGGCTCACGCAGCTTCAGATAACGCCGTGCCCTTTTACGTTTAATATGTGAGATAGCAAGAAGTTGATATATCATTAAATTGGCTGATTCCAATATCAATTTACTATTATCATTTTGTTTTAATTAATTAAATAAGATGCTCTTCTGGTCACAAATGCCGACATAGCTAAGAGCGTACGTCACGTTATATAAAATTAGATTATATCACATGATACTGTTTAGCCGCCAACCGGGGATGGGAGGCCGGACCGGGCAAAGATATTTTAGGCTATGACGAGAGCTAAAGTCAAGTAAGGAATGATGAAGATGGCTGACTCTTGTAGACTATTTTTAATATAAAAACCGGGCAAAGATATCTAGTGACGTCGATGTCTGCACTAATACGTCGGGTATATCAATTAACTGTTATTTCTCGAATCGACAACGTCCATCAATCAATGATTGTGTTCAGTTCAGTCAGAGCTGGTTCATTTTTTTCTATTATCGTAAGTGCATCCCTGCCGTCTCTGAGTGACCAACAGACAAATATAAAATGAAGTCTTTAGAGTCCCAATGGATACACGATAATGTTCTTCCATATAGCGTGGAATTCTGGGTTTTTGCCGATCCAGATGTATCTGATAATTCTGATTCCCTAGCCAGTAACACAGTTTGGGATGCTAATTTCCTAGCCCTTATCTTATCTAAGGTTTCCTAACCCTTATCTGTACTGTAACTCGATAAAAGAATATAGTCTACCAAATAATAAACACAGATAAAGTAATCAAAACATAGAGTTAATTTCTAATATACTGTTAAGATAAAAAAAAAAAAAAAAAGAGAAGGCAGCAAATCTAAACGTATAATTTCGAGAACATCCAGTTCAGATCGGAGATTTATAATGAACCGTCTTCATTAAAGGGTATTCGAGTTGTCGGAGGCTAGAACGCATAATAATGAAAATTACCTGTTTAATTGTTATCCTATTAATGATACTTACTGTATAATAACAGTATAACATATTGTTATATACCGGTTGTGTAGTAATAATATATATGTAGAGAAAATACACAAACTTAACTCTTTTGTTCAAAGATTGTATGCATATTAACTTAAAAAGTAGATGTTATTCATTGATCTGTGTCCAATACGGGGAATGGACGGTTGCAATAACAGACAGTACGGATATTCTAGCTCTAAAAATTATCACCTTTGTTTTCATAACAGGTGTTAGTTATTATTGTAAAAAATGAAATATATAAAAACATATGGCGTCACGGACAGGACTCGAACCTGCGCGGGCAGAACCCATTTCCTTAGCAGGGAAACGCCTTAACCACTCGGCCACCGTAACTGATTCTCTGAACATGTAACGGACTAAAAGGTAGTTTAGACCGTTCAGGTTACAGGGTTCTATTGTTCAAGATATTGTAGAATAATTCTAATAGATGTCAGTAAACTTAGTAGAGAGAGTAACACAATATATTATTATAATTCCACTTACCTAATAGATGTCAGTAAACTTAGTAGAGAGAGTAACACAATAATCAAGTGTGACCTCTCTA